>CAUJNA010003517.1:0-97500 GCA_963377175.1 Effrenium voratum | reverse complement strand
CAAAGGCAGAAACAACTGTGAGTTTCAAGCAACGTCAAAAATCACACCTTAAAGCAAAGATAAAATCTCACACTCAGAAGCAACCGTAGTCAAAAATTGAGAGCCAGGCAACTTAAAAGAGCAAACAAAATGACTTAGCCAGCCAACATGTCTCAAGAAACAAAAACCAAGGCCACCACAGCCACAAACAATTGCTCTTCTACATGGGCCGTGTCCAAACAGCTCAAAATCCGGTAAGCTGAGCTGCCGCAGTCAGACCTGGAGGTGGCCCCCAACTATTGGCCAAAATTGGAGTTTGACAAAGATTTTACAAAACAAAGTGCAGTTGACGCATTTTGAAACGGCCAGGATCCAGTTCACACGCTTGTTGGGGGATGTCTCAAAGCCGAGGAAGCTTCCGTGGCCTAAGGGGGGGGTGAAGGAACCCATCCCAGCGCCAAAAACCTGGCAGCGACAGATTTAATTTGGGGCCCTTTCGATTTCGGGCTTTCCAGTTTCATATGGCCCCGAACCCACAAGACAAGGGGACTGACGCGCACTGCAAATTTCATAGGCTGAGGCGCTCAGAAGCGCGGGTAGCTCGGGGGCGCAGGTTGCTTACGCTGAGGTCCCCAGAGTCCCTGGCCAGCAAAGGAAACCCAAAGGCAACACCAATCAACAAATTAGACAATATGAACAACCCGCTCAGGATTGTTGTCTCCTATCGTACCTTGACAAGCTACATTGACAAGGAACAGGTGGTCGAAATAACACACAGGGAAAGGGGGTGTCTCCAAAGAGGGAACCGATTTCATGGGTGGCTTCCTACTGGCTTCCATGCAAGAAGCACGCCTCATTTCACCCATGAAATGGATCAAACAAATGGCCCACACATGCCAGGTACAAGCCTGCCTCCCCGCCTTCCTTTGCTAAACTTGCCGATGCTTGCAGCAAGCCCCGCTCCCCTTCAATTTAACGTGTAACCCAAAAGCCTCCCCCCCGAAACTACAAAAGCTGCCCCTAACATTGTATGTTTTGCTTTTCCATGCCCTCCTAGAGCCCTTGTCATGCAAATGATTGCTGATTTGGAGCCATCCAAAGCTCTCATCTCATTCCAATAGCGGCTTCAACCGGAATCAGGATAGATCAACCTGCAAGTCCAACTTATTATAATTGGGCATGCGTAAATTTTGTGAATTGCACTTTGCCAAGCCAAACAACTCTCCTTTGCGGCGCCCAGTCAAATCCAATGCTCAAATATTGCTGTAAGTGTTCCAGCCAGGGGAGAGGACGAACCCTGGTCAAACATGGGAAACTCTGAGGCCCTATTGATGAAAGAGTATATGCAAAAAAACTTCATTTGACAGCAACCCTCCCCAACGCCACGGGAGCTCAATCCCTATTCGGGCTTGCTTCAAAACCAACCTTTCAATGGCCTTCACACCTCTTCACTTGGGAGTGCCCTGGCCTGTGCAAAGGCATGAACATTGGCGGGGTTCCATTCTTCTTGCCCTGAGATAAGCCCAGGCGAGCCCTGGCCGACACTGGCATGGAAGTTCAAACACCCCTGAGTTTAAGGGAGGTAATCCAAGAGGCCATCGCAGTAGTCTTGCAAACTGACTTTTGGATAAGGGTGATGGCGTCTTTCCTGCAAACATTGAACTTCGCGCGTGGTTGTGCCTTCTGAGAACTTGAACCTCGGCGTACCTCGTCTGAAGCATTCGTTTCGCTTTGCCCTCGACGCCGTGAATCGAGCGATCGATGCGGGCCCGGTATGGCCAGGCCTGGAAAATCCCCGACGTGGAAAAAGCAAGGTCGGGTCGTTCAAGGAGGGACCTTAGCTTCCCAACTTTGCCCAATCACCATGTGGAAATGAGGGGCAGCGTTGCCCAGGTGGTCATGTCCAATGAACCACACAAAATGAACGAACTGATGCTGAACATAGAAGGCGAGTGAACAAGTAGAGGTAAAAAGGGTTGCTACTCAACCGGGGGGCTCAGCCGGCCAAAGGAAGCTCGGCGAGATCGCGCGGGGCTTGTCTCCCCTTCCTGGCTTGCACCCCAAGAACCATGCGAGGCGAAAAGGTGCGAGCGCCGTGTGCCAAAGAGTCTCTCCATTGGCAAGCTGGGACAATGCTTTTTTGGTTACCGCTGCTAGCTCTGAAAGCAACGCATGGAAGCTTGCGTGCATCAAGAATCATTAACTTGAAGCGGGGCCTGGACAGACTCCAGGAACAAATTGTTGAAAGGTGGAATCTACCTAGAAATCAGCACGGGCAGCAGTTACTTTTTCTTGAGCCAAGTATTACGTCGGTATGCCACTACCAAACAACACCCCCCGCTTTGCAGAGGAGCGTCGCGGAAAACAGTACTTTGTACATGTTTCCCCCCAGGCCTGAAGCAAAGTCCTCTGAGGTTTCGACTTCGAAGACGTTGAGCCTCAGTGTGATAAGTGGCAGGTCATGGTTTGGGGCCTGTTGCATCCATGGCTGCTTCAACTGCAATGCGCTTGGAGCGGCAATACGAACTATCTTTTGCAGGAGCAAGCCAGGTGAATCGGCCGACCACGACTTCCGTCGGGCTACACACACGATATTGCATGTGGATCTTTGAAATTAAATTCATCTGCCATTGTCAACGGTGGTGATCTCACGACCGCAGCTTCCGCTGGGCAGGCGCTGGAAGTGAAAGCCGGTGGGGGCGGCCGTGAATAGACTTACGGCCGCAGCTTCCGCCGGGCGTGCAAAACAGCACAGCTAATGTTGCGGCATCAATGGATGAAAGATAATAGGTTACAATCATGACATCACCAATGAAATTGATAAGGTTCCCGCAACAAAAGCTAAACATTCCTTGTTAATGCGGGTGCTCACCATTGTCAGGGGCCCTGCCGCCACTGCTCCCATCCATAGGACCACCCGTAATTCCAGGAGTGCCAGTCCTGACGTCCCTTGTCCTTGTTCTTGCCCTTGCCTTTGGTCTGGTAGGGCTCGGGGCGAATAGACCTGGTAATGGCTCTCCATTGGGTGTTCTTTGCCTCGATGGGGTAGCTCTTCATGCGGCCTGACGAAAACTGAGGAATTTCCAACTCGCCCGTGCTGATGGTACCCTGCGGATCATACTTCTTCCACGATGCACGGATGAAGCTGACCATGACGCCAAGGATGGTCTCGACGTTCCCTTCCGGGACGTATTGCCCACTGTGTCCGATAATGATCGGGACCTGGTTGTTCGGGACAAATCGGTACGCGCACATGACAGCGAATTGCATGACAGTGTAAAACCGTGCATGGTGAGCAATATAGGCCTCTGTCGAGACATTCAGCTCGTGAGGGTTGAGCTTGTTGGGAGTGGGGATGAACACCAACTTGGTTCCCGTGTTCTGAGAACCCCCCTCTCACGCTCCTCCCTCGTCCGGCCAGGATCCGCCACGATAGCGCGGGCAATCCGACCCAGGAAGTCCAAACTTTCCGGGGTCAGCCCTTGCGTGGCGCAGTAGGCGTAGAAAGGGTCAACCGACAGGCGGTCCGACACCTTTGTGCAGCCCCCTTGGTGAGGTGCGTTTTGGCCGTCTTCCTGAGCGATGCCTCGACGGAGATTCCTCCCCGCTTCTCTCCTTCCTTTGCATGGTGTTTGGATCGGATCCATTTGCCACCGCCCCCCTGAAGGTCTTCGAGATAGAACACCATGTTCTGGAGGGCCGCAGTGCGCTTGAGCCGCGCAACTTCTGTGGCTATCCGGGCGTCCGTCCACTCAACCATATCCGAGCGGCACTCCTGACACAGAAGGTAGCCGTCGATTTGCGAGTTGCCGCACCTTCTGCTCCAGCATTTCACGATTGGGTTCTTCATCATTGTCGTGAAGAAGAGGTCTTCCCAATCTGGTTCGCTCTGGTAGCGACTGCGAAGGTTGCTCCAGCCGCGACCATGCCCTTTCTCTCCCCTGGAGAGCTCGGGCACCCGCCGAAGGGTTGCAGGCGCGATCTGATACGTTGGCCCTGCAGGTCTCTCATTCGACTTCCCCTTCCGGGGAGCGAGCTCATCGACAGTGGCGATCTCAGTGACAGCGCCAGGCAGCAACTTGCCGTCCCTTGTGCCGTCGACCACTTTCCGCCAGTGTCTCCATGCCTTCTCCGCCGTCAGAGTGTTCTCGCTCTTGAAGAAGCTCGGATTCACGTCTTGGGGTCCGGGTGTGAGCTCCGATGTCAGCGCCGCGCGGTATCTCTTGCGCAACTCCGGATAGGCCCGATTGAAAAACAGGAGCTCGTTCTTCCTGGTGTGGAACGCGTAGATGACTTACGCGTTCCCCACCCAATCAGCCCACATGAATGCCTCGTCGCTGGTGAACAATCTGATGCCATCCTGCATCATGAGCTCCGTATCGAATGCAATCGTGACGGGCCTTCCGGCTCGCGTTCCCGCCAGCTTCCCTCCCAGGGCGGCGTTGGATTGAAGTACACATGGGCCCTGCCCGTGGGCTTCGGGTAACCCCCCGGAACCAGCCCGTATTTGAAGATGCTCTCCGCGGATCTGAGATCACACGTGTGGTAGAGCACCGCGGGAAAGCCTCGGCGCCACAAGTCGGTTCGCTCAGGATTCCGCACAGCGCGGGGATACTGTCCGCATCTGTCCGCCCAGGTACTTCGCGGCATTGAACTCCTCATCGAAGGAGTACAGGTTGGTCAAAATGGCCTGCTCCGTGTACTTCCTCGTAAGCTCGTTGTGATGCCCCTGGACAGCTCTGACCCTCATTGCTTGGTACGGCAATCCTTTCCAGGATGCTTCACCCACCGGAGGTGGGCCCACCATGACTCGGAATCGCCTCGTGTTGTTGTTCCGGATGCAAACCATAACCTCCCACGGCCTCACGTTCGCAATCCGGTCGTTGAGATGCCTCACAAGCGCATCAAACTCAACGGAGAGGTCGATCCCGCGAAAGGGCGGATGTGGCTTTCCATCCTTAAACGCCCCACCCCTGAGGAAGTAGGACATCTTCTTGGAGATCGCCACCAACCTGTAGTCCCGGTCCATGTTCACTTTGGGGACGTGCCCCATGTCCTCGACTTCGAGCCATTCGCATTGCTCCTCAGCCGGGACCTTGGTGTTGATCTTACGGAAAAGATCTTTTCCTGCATTGGGTCCTTCTGCTTTTTCGACCGGGGTTCCCCCTCGGCGTTGCCTGGCGGCGCTTTGGCCTTTGCAGTCCTTGGCATCGCCTTCACCTGGGGCTTGTCGGCCGACCCGGCAGCCGTGGGGTCATACTCGTCTCCAATCTCGTTGAAACCAGTCGACTGGGGTTCCCCCACAGCGCTCTTTGCAGCAGCTCCGCGCCTTGGCGGTGGCGGAGTCGGTGGCTGTTTGGACGTGCTGGTGCCCTCCGTCACGGACTCAAAGGTTACCGATTCCATGGAACTCATCCCTGCCGCCTCGGATTCATCGACCTCTGACACCAGTTCCAAAAACACAACCGTCTCCTGGTCAAACAAGTCTCCTTCTGCGATGACAATCGACTGGCCTTCCGGCGCAGCGCGGTGTACTCCTGGGGGTAGGTTAGATGGGTCCCAACAGAAGTCCTGGGTGTCGTCACCCAGCAGGAGCCATTTGTCCTTGTCGTCGTCATCGGGTACGACTGACAATCCGTGCTGCTCCGCGGTATGGCCGATGTACTGCGACATCGCGATTTCAACGCGGTCCAACTCTTCATCCGAGTTTTCATCTCCCTTGTCGACCGCTTCGAGGATAATCTCCGCCTCGTCCACTGTGTCGCCCCTCATCTCGATGGTCATGGCGTTGTAGGATTCGTCCTCCGCCACCTTCATCCATCCATGCAGCGACATCGGCATCGACTTCCTCGCCCTCCTGGTCCTGAGACCAGTCGGGCCTTTCCTCCATAGCAGCATATTCATGGAGGGCTTTTGCCAGCTTCAGGCAAGTGGGCCAGCCAAACAACACAGGATCGGCTGGCTCTCCTTTCACATGGGGCTCGACGCTCCCGATCGCCGGGAGAGCGGAGCGGATCCGCTGGGCCAACAACTGAGTGTTGATTGCCGCATGCAGAAACTTCGACACAACCTTCCGGTTGGCATTGCTGTACGTCATGCGCACGTCGTCGTACCGGTGAGCCAGCAGTGTCATAACCGATGGGTCGATTGAGTGGATCGCTTTGATGCGGGTCCCATCGTCGATGCCCCCGTCTGCGAGGTGTCGGAGACAGCCGTTCATCGCCTCGTTGTAGTCGGAGGTACGGCCGTAATCCTCCGCATCCGGGTTGCAAATGAAAGTGATGCCCCGAATGCGTCCGAGCCCAACAGCCTCCTTGAAAAAGTCAAGCTGTTCAAACACGCGGGCCCTTTGAACCTTAGGCCACTCCGACGCGGCCTTCCGGCCCGCCTCCGTTCGATTGAACCGTTTCTCGTGGATCCATCTGCAGCCCACGTACCCATAGTTGCCGAAGACATTGTTTCCTCCCCATAATGCATAAACTGAAATGGGGAGCTGTTTGATGCCTTTCTGAGCGTTGTCCTCGGCGATGAATCGCACCTTGGCCTCCATGGTGCAATAAATAGCGTCGAGCCCCTGACCCCAATCCATGCCCTGCTAGATGTTGCGGGCGCCCTTTAGCTGTTCAGCCTGGAGCAGTTCCGCAACGTGGTGCTTGGTGGGGAATTTGTCATTGGGCTCTTCAACCATAGCACATGAAGAGTCACCGATTACCAAGATGTCGACCGCCTCTTCCGAGGGGCATGGCACAGCGCGAAATTCCGCTGGGGCATTGCGCCCTAGGACTTGGATTAAGTCCCAGTAAGCCATTTCTGAGTTGCTCCCGGCTAGGGTTCCCCCCAGCATCACTCCCGGCGCCTGTTCTTGCGATGCGATAGTCCTCGTCACCGTATCCGGGATGGTCGCGATCGCTGCCTGCGTCTGGAACTGCTTCATCAGCTTGTCCCATTCCACCAGATTGTAGATCTCCTTTTCCAACACATCGTTGAGCAAGATATCAACGGAGGGCGCGAGGGACGACATCCTGACCGCAGGAGTTGAAGGTAACACTCGGGAGGCGACTGAGATCGAAAAGGCTGCGTGGATCGCATCAATAAGCTTGAAGGTATAGTTTTCGGTATTCTTTAGTGATTGGCCTCTACCCTGCGCATGTGGTGAAGTACACCGGCATTTAAACTTAGACAACGTTTTCCCAGCATTTTGACATTGGTAGCAACAGAGCAAAGCTTCTTAAGAGGGATGCCATCGGCATTCACAATACCCACAGCACATCCGTCAAAATCAGACTTGTCCAGTCCGCGCTTGTCGAGTATGCTCTTCACCTTTGGAAGCTTCCAATACGTGCACCCCTTGGGCCATTCAATGGCGATTGATGGGTTGAGATGTCCCATTTCATCCAAGAACGCCTCAAAAGATCTCCACAACGAGTTGAATAACTTCCTGTGATTAGCAACTTTCTTCCTAGCTGAGGGAATCTTATTGTTGATGAAGTTCCATGGTGTGCCCCCCGTGCATGGCAGGCTGGCCCAAATCAGTATGTGTTGAAATTGTTTTGCAAAGTCAACAGCAATCTTTCGGTTTTCGCATTGATTGAAATCGTTATTGAGGGTGAACCTGAACACCTGACATCCAGCAGCAGTGGATCTGCCTACGTCACCAAGCTTGGATTCCTCCCCACAGCACACTTCTATGATGCATCTGGGAGTTGGGCATGGTGCCGCGGCAGCAGGTTCCCCTGTGCGTCCGTCCATCCTGGGGGACGATCCGCGATTCTTTTTTCTTCGACGTCTCTGAATTAAGATTGGTATGACTGATTAGCTTGAGCGCTTTGTTCCATTTGTCACTATTCGTAAAAGGTTTGGTACAGATGTCGGCGGATTGCCTGACTGTGTCTGCATGAACCAGTTGATAGTGCTTCCGGAACTGTTCCGCCAACCAAGCTAAGTTCACTCTTTGTGTCTTGTCCGCGTGTCGAAATGCAGGGGATTTGCCCGACTCAAGGATCCTAATGGTCGATTGATTGTCTTCGACAAACACTCCTCTGAGACACTTGGGTCCAAACAGTGAAATGCTAGCCGAACCAATCCTCTCATCTCCCACGTAGTCCCAATCCGTATAATGGCTTCCCTGATCTCGGTGGACTCTATTTGGTAGTCAACATCAAACATCCCATAAACTCTAAACAATGTTCTTCCCGTCCACCCTTTCACAGGCCTATAGGGTTGGAATCTCCAATCGTCCTGCGTGAGATCTACCTCCGCTTTCTCATCAATCATGATGGTAGTTCTGGATCTACCCAACATCTTGCAATCAACGGGGCAATCTTTAGTGGATTCGGGGTCAAACAAAGCATTCCTAACGCGTTTGTGCACTCTAGACAAAATGAATCTATGTGGTTCGTAAATCCAGTAGTCCCCAGAATTGACTTTCCGGCGGGCTCTTCGTGCTTATTCCCCCCGCGTTCTGGAGGTACGCCCACAGACCGGCAGAAGGAAGTCCGACTGCACGAAGGCTGACGTTGGCTGCAACAACCTCACTTTCAGTGGAACTCATCGACACTGAAGTTTGCTTCTTGCTGAAGGCAGTCAACGGGTAGTACGTGTTGGGACCAACTAGCGCCAACACGCACCCACTAGTGGATTTGCTGTCATGCTCACCGGCGTGATCTGCATCTGCAAAGATCCACAATCTGCACTGGGTGATTGGATCGCCGATGAAACATGACATTTTTAGATCTTTAGTGGTATCTACATAGCACACAAGTCCATGCAGCGCCTTGTCACAATCGGAAGACCACTTCGTTACTCTTGATGCAAGGCCTTGGACTGCTCTCAGCAAATCAAAACGGGTCATTCTTGGAGTATTTTCATTAGTACTTTCGTAGCAATGGGTGCCACAACGCCTTTGATTTCCTGCTCATTTTCGACGGGTCGAGCGATTTTGTCATCATGAAACGGCGTTGGAACCCTTTTGATGGTTTTGGCATTACCCCCCGCAAGGTCAACATACCTCTCAACACAGCTCTCAAGAAAGGGACACATGTCATATTCGTTACCGGTTCACGCATGGCTGGCTGGTCCTTCTCGAGCTGATCAAGGTAGAAGAAACCTTGCGCTCGGGCCTCAGACTTTGCCTGAGATTTGCTCCTTGATTTCTTTGCGGCCGCTAGGGCTACTGTGGCATCACCTACGGAGCTGTCGAAGAAATATGAGGTCCCCTGCCATAGATGTGGCAGTGACATTTTGGGACATGTAACATCATCCCACATCTCTCCGGCATCCCCTTCCGGGGTGCAACCCCGGTACTCAGTGTACCTTTTGCCCGTAAGGCCAAGCTCTGAGGTAACTTCATCATTGGGCCTCATGAGCTTACATCTTGGTTGAATGTGGTGGCAGGCTAGGACACCATGCTCAGGCATGTATTCCCAGTAGTCTTGGGTTCGCCTGGCTGGCGTAGCTTTCTTTTCAGCGGGGTCGGGTAAAGAATGCTGAAAAACATCGGCAAAAGGATGGTCGGTCACGCTGAGGGTTTCCCCTGGGCGCACCATGTGTTTGCAACCCAAATATCTTCCAATGGGCTCAGGCTCATCCATGTCAATCTGAGTTGAGATGAGCCTCCATCCCTCTTTCATGTTCTTCTCCGGGCCTGACATCTTGAAATCATCTACATACACAATAAGCAACAGTTGAAGTTCATGGTGATAGAACAACGAAGGCCACGTGTCAGGGTACAGCAAAACAAAGTTTACTACGCCCAACCTGTAGGTGCAATCGATCTCCCACAACCCCCCACAGTCAGGATGCCCATATAGCGCAAGCCTAAGCGGTACAACTGGGTCCTTGTATTTTCCAATCCATGACTTCGGCCATCTGGTTCTAGGGAGTCTTACCCAAGTTTTGGTACCGCGCATTAATGATTGCGTATATGCTTGCTTTCCATCAGCCTGTTCAGTTTTGTAACCAGGCTGGGCACCATAGGCATCAACAACTTTGCCGGCCTCCATCGTTGCCGGACTCGAACCTAGTTCCGCAAAGAGTGCTGCCTCGGAATTTTCGTCTTTGACGTCATTGCCTTGGAAAACAGTTCGCCCTTTAAACTTCCTAAGTTTATGGCCTTTGGGTAATTCACTACCCTTTTCAACGCAAATTTCAAAAACGCGTCCAACATGAGCTTTTTCACCAGATTTCATTGCTTCTGATGACACATGGTCCCATTCCCGAATACCTTCGAGGTCCCATGCTTTCTTCACACTGAGCTTCTCCCACTCAACATCGAGGGATTTCTGAGCCTCGGGATTCACGCGAATTTCGGCGGCATTGACTGGCCTAGCCACAGCAGCGTACATGTGCTCATGAAAGCCTAGCTTGTGACGGTGCGCCTGCGACAGTCCCTTTACCGTCGTCATGGCGGGTGCAGGGTCCCCCCCGAAAACATGGTCAGTTCGGTCAACTGCTTAACTGACAGACCGGCAAGACCTTCCGATCTGCGCTGCTCCTTGGCTCCGGCAGCGGCCGCCTTGCGTTCCTTGCTCGACGCTGGCCGATCAGCTGTGCTTGGCATTGTCTCGACCAGTTTATCCTTTTCATACTTCTGTTTAGCTTCTCTACGCTGCTTCTGAGACATAGATTGCCAAATGAAAGAGGATATGGTGGGTGGTCGTTTTGTTCCTTGTATTTCCTCACTAGAAAGCCTCCCGCCTCTGAGAATGAGGAACCTTCTTTCGGGATTTCAACTAACCTACCCGTTTTGTGATCAACAGTTTTGATTGTTTCCACCTTGGACGGAGCGGGCTCGTCGAGAAGTGTCTCATCCTCCACATCGGCAACAGCCTCCGGATCTTGTCCAGCTTCTAGGAGGGGAGCATCCTGAATGGTGGGACCGGATTGTGTTGATGAAATTTTGCCCTCGCGAAGGGACTTGTAACGGTCCTGCATTGGGAAAACAAAATTCCCATCGGGCCTCGTGATTTTGAATACACGATGCAATTTCACGAGATCATGAAAGTCCGTCTCATTCAACTCTTTCAAAGATGCAACGAGGTAATCACCTCTCCATAGAATGCCGGGGTGGATCACATACCCAACAAAGATTCCCGGATTGGATGTGGGGTCAAATTTCAAGTCCTTCTTTGGTTTCTGTCTTGGGCCAATCCAGTAGTCAATGCGACATCCGAATGGCAAGAACTGACCGTTGAACTCCTCGTCGAACCTAAGATTCCAAGGCGTCCTTGAACCAGAAGGTGGTTCACAAACATTTTGAGACAAGCACCAATGCCTTGCGGCGTGTGGCCAGCATGAATGATTCAATCCGGCTTGTGCAAGTGCGACTCGAGTTCCCTCGAGCACGATCCTGATGCTCCGTTCAGCCACCGCGTTCGATTTGTGAATGTACTCTTGACTGAGAACATGTCTCCAGCCCATCTCTTCGGCTGCAGCAATTGGCTCTGGGGCGTTGTCACTGTAAAATGTGCCAACCTCATCTGATGAGGATGTGAAGTGCTGAAACGCTTTCACAGCGGCTTCTGTGTTTCTTTTAGCAAAGGGATATGCATACTTGAAACCAGTGGCAACGTCACTTATGACAAGGGCAGAGTATTCATCGTCTATGCCTAGTTCCTGTTCGTCTGCAGTGATTATGAAATCGGCTGTGATGTGCTCAGCAAATTTTCGACCATCAACTTGTCTGGATCCCCCCCGCGAGCGAGAGGGAGACTTGGTCATCTTGGCGCATTTGCACACTTCGCAGAATGGGTTCTTTGGCTGGTGCGTCATTAGGTGCTTCCGTGATTCTGCTTCCTGCCTTAGGGCACTTTCTGCAAGTGATCTAGGGGCTTTCTGATCAGGATTGCCAACAACATCTTCCCCTGGCAAATCTTTACTCTCTATTGGTTCTGCATGTTCTCTTGGTTTAACTTCACCAGGGTCATCCGCCAGAAGTTCAGCGACAACTCTAGCATGCACTTCAGGATCCTCGAGAGGGGCACTGCTAGGCGTGTGCTCCTCTACCGCTGCATCTTCAGCTTGCACGGAAGAGTATGATGATTCGCTGGGTGCGCTGCTTTTGCCGACCTCACCTTCCGGTCGGCTCTGCGGCTTGGTCTTGGCAGGACATGCCGTGGCTGATTCGCCATCCCACACGTCATAGTACGGGACATAATCTCGAACTGTGAGATTTACGCGCGTCCCGTCAGGCTTGACAAAGAATGGTTTCTTATTTGCATACCAAACGAAGTCATAACCCTGATTCATGCATTTCAAACCAACAGAAAGAACAGATGGGGTTTGCGGCAACAAATATGGATTCGTGTCCCCAAGATCGCCTGCGGCCATGTTGGCCTGTTTCGATGAATCACTTAGTCCATTGGCAGTCATCAACATCACGGGGTCATTCGAATTATGCATTGCATATTCGGGGCAGTTCGCACGGGTAAACAGGTCTGTTCCACTCCCGGTATCGATAATCCATGAACAGTTTGGAGAAAATCTCTTGCTCGCAAGCGCAGGCTTGGCACCCATGTCTTTTGGGGTGCAGTGCTTGCAACCAATCTCGCTATCACACTCGTATCCACATTTGGCCGGATGGCCTTCCACTTCGCGTCTGACAGTGTAAGCGAGCATGACTGCCTCAAGCCTGGCGTCGTCAATTGTGATCTGATCATGGAAGAACGGATGGTCAATTGGGTAGACCTTTGAATACACGCGCGGTCTGTCATCGATTTTCCACTGCTCACCACGTGCTGGTATCTTATTTACTTCAACCCTCGAGCTAAAACGCACGCTTGGAAGGGCAGGCACATTCTTCCAGTCCGACATGAGGTTCCCCTCAGCGATAGGGGATTTCATCATGGAGGACAGCAAGCATCCCAACACACAAACGGCAGCAGGAGATGGCTTCCCGGAAGACTTCCCCTTGTGACTCTTCTTCTTTTCTCCCTTCGAGTCACGGGAGGTAGATCGAGAGGTCGATTTGGAACGATCCCTGCTCGACTTCCTGGACTTCCGATCCTTTTTCTCCTTCTTCTGCTTGTCTGCGGATGGTTCCCTAGACCCGGGAACGGCTGGCTTCGGATCAATGTGAGCGAAAGGACAGTTCTTGCCTCGGTCACACCTCCCCTTAGGGTAGAAACGGCACTCTTTCTTCCCCTTTGGGCTGTTTGTCCGGCCTTTACCCTTACCCTTCTTAGGCTTAGCGTCCCTTGGCGGGGTCCTACCCCTGGCATTGCTCGATGGCTGTTCATGTTTGTACGTGCAATTGTCCCGCTGACACGACCCATACTTGACAAACGCAATGCAAAATCCTTTAGGCGCACGTTGGCTCTCAGCGGCGGGTGCGGCTGGCCTACCTCCGTTCTGCCTAGCAACCCGTTCTCGGTTGCGCTCGAGCCTGGCTCGAGACAGGTATTGCCTCACAGATTCTATCAAGTAGGTGTATGTGTGATCGGCGGACTCTTCCGCCGAAAATAGACATTCAAATGGTGTTGCATTTGCTTGCTCTTCTTCAGCTGATTGTAGAAAAGAGCCCCAAGCATGGAGTCATCCGGCGTCTTGGCGTTCATTCCTGCAAGGACGCCTTCCCAGCTACGCAAGGAGATCCTCCATGGCGTAGGTGGCTCCGTGCTTGATGTTCGTACTCAAGTGTTCATGCACCATAAGGAGTACTTGTCTTCCACGAACAGGATTTCCCTTCTGCGCCTCGATCTCCTTGAACGTGTCAAGCTGTCTCGCCAGGTCACCTTGAATGATGTTAGTGAGGGCGGGTAACAACTTGGCGTCCAAGGTGAGGAAAGCACCTGGTTCTTTAAGCTCTTCGATCGTGACGGCAGGCTCCCACACTCTGCTGATCCACATGAAAGCGTCATCGGGGCGATCGGACGCCGCACACACGGCTTCCCGAACCTTGATGCGCCAATTCCCGTCACTCTCAGGAAGTGGGAAAGAGGGAATGACAATCCTCTCCGCCTCCTTAACCTTGGGCTTGTCGTGGTCTGCGTCTGCAACGGTCGCCTGTTTACCCAAGATCTTGTTGAGCTTCTTGCGGATCGCACGGGCTTTTTCCGACGATGATGATGTGGAAGATGATGTTGAGGAGCTGGACGACGAAGAGCTCGGCGAGTCGGAAGGGGATCCACTCTTTCGTTTCTTGTGGCTCTTCTTCTTCTTCTTGTCCTTCTTGCTCTTCTTCTTTTTGTCCTTCTTCTTCTTCTTTTTGTCCTTCTTCTTCTTTTTGTCCTTCTTCTTCTTCTTTTTGTCCTTCTTCTTCTTCTTGTCCTTCTTGCTTTTCTTCCCTTCATCATTTCCTTCGTCATCGTCGTCGTCGTAATCATCATCATCTCCGGGATTGCCGGCAGGTGGTTCCCCACCGCCTCCGCTCTGGCCTTTATCTGCGCCTGATGGATTCCTATTACCATCATTCGGGTCCTGAGCTGGGGATGTCGGTTCATATTCATCGGCACCACCGTCAAGATCATCGGCGGCACCTGGCCCATCACGGCGGAGTTCGGTGGAAGCTGACCTGACACGTACCTTAGAACTAAGGTCCAGGCCGGGAGGAGGAAACGTCTGTACAGGAGAGGCCTTTGGCCTAAGTCCGAAAATCGGAGCATTAGAAGAACTACTTTGCTCACTGCGAGACTTCAGTTCATGACGTAGTGCTTCAATGTCCTTTGACTGCTTCATGATGATCTCTCTCATCTCCGCGGCACTCCTGTCCGCGTCCTCCTTCTGCTTGCTGCTCGTGACCTCCCAAATCAACCTGAGCTGTTCGTACTTCTTCTCGGCTTCTAAGCGTTGAGCAACCCACTGCTGTTTTGCCTCGTTAAACTCTCTTTCTTTCGCCATTGCCTCTTGTTGGCATACATTGATGTGGTTCACCGCGTCCTGGTAGAGTCGGCCCTTTTCCTCAACATGGCCTGCTTGAAGCTGATTGATGATGGCGTCATGGCGTGCCGAAGCATAGGCAGCCACTTCTTCCGTATTCGGACCTGCGTTGACCACATTCACCGTTTGGCTGTATTGGTATATGTTCGGGGCGCACACATGACGTTGATGAAGGTGAGTCTCATTCTTAGTCATGTGTGCATGCATCTCTTGCCCTGGTTGATGTCCGGCGAGAGGTTCCCCTCCGCTTCCCATTGAATCCTCCGGAAGGACGACCGAAGTGATGGGCACAAGCGCATCGCCTTGGCCGGACTCAGGAAAACTGCTTCGGGAGCGCTGCGACGGATTGCATGGCGTTTCCCCTTCCGGATGTCCACCCTTGATCAATTCATTGGCCACTGCTTCGTTCATCCTTGCTATAGCAGGGTGGCATCCGTCGCCGCTTGACGCCATTGCGGCGCGGGTGAGAGCTGACTGTACAAGGTACCAGCGATACGGCTGATAACCTGTTGAAAGGTGGAATCTACCTAGAAATCAGCACGGGCAGCAGTTACTTTTTCTTGAGCCAAGTATTTCGTCGGTATGCCACTACCAAACAACACAAATTCCAAGCACTAAGGGCAAACCTGGTTACTAAGGAAACAGCCATCAAAAAGTCATGGCTTGCTGTGCTGAGGCCAACAAGAGGCACTGGTGTCACTGGTGATCGAACCTTCCCCAACCTGCTACCCTATGCTTCCTTCAGTGCTGTTGACAGCGCTGCCAGTGAGGCCATGGCCTTCCACGTGCCTCAACCGGACCCCTGGACCCTGAGACAAGATCCATGATCCATCCCAGCAACAATCAAAACAAGCCTGAAGCTTGATGGGGCGAACTAGGCCACCGACTCTCCACTCCCCTAAGGCATCCACCGCCCATCCACTCCCACTCGCTCCTTGCTCGGCGACTTCGTGCGGCCATTCACTGACACCCGCCGCTTCTGCTCAAAGAGCTTAAGCAACGCTTTGGCCTCTTGCTGCCGTCTGGACACAGCATCTTCCCTGCCGTCGCTCCAGCGCTCCTCCAGAGGCAGTCGGTTCACTTGTACCATCGGACATGTTGATCATGTCGCACTTCAGCTATTCGTGCGTCTGCTTGCGGCATGGCAGCTGGTCCCGTGGGAAAGAGCCGCGGTAAAACTCCTTATGTGGGTCATGGTCATGGCTTTAATGCGACCCAAAAATTCAGTAGTTGTACATAAATTGCTTATTCAGAGGGTGTTGAGAGAGTGGCCATTGTTCTCTACCTAGAGGGAATGAATTGTTTGAGCAGAACAACGGCCCCCCTTTCCCGTCCTGCAGAGCTCTCTCTACAGCCACCATGGAACGCTTTAACGCTGCCTGGCTCGGCCAAAGCCACACCGTCATGATTTTGGTCAACAGGCTGCTGTATGTAGCCAACCATGGACACACATCCAATGTGCATCCTTTCTAAACTTCCAAGGGCCCACGGATGTAGCGAGAGCTTTCTGACATATCGTTTGTGGACAGGCATGAATCCAAGCCTCTGTTTGAATCAATGCTGTGAGGAACAAGAAGAACGTTGCACATGATATGAGCCTATGCCTGAATAAAGCGGCGCATGCCAATCCTTCTGTGCGTCCATCCCGCTTCAATGGATGGACAGCAAGGAACGTTCAAACACAATCAAGACGCCTTGCTGGCTGAGATCAATGTCAGTTGCAATATGTCACATGTCGCAACCAGTGACCCCGGCAAGAAAAGGGGACCCCATGGTGACCCTTTTTGGGGCGTTGAGCCCAGAGGGAACACAGCCAAAAGGAGATCAGAGGTTGGACTCGACGTGCTCGCCATCGGGGCCACAAGGCAAGCGGCTTCGCCTGGGTGGCAGTGACCACTGTCGCCTCCAAGTTTTGCATGGCCGCCTTCACCAGCGCCTTGTCCTAACGCTGGCTCACATGCTGAAACCAATACTTTTTTTGTGGTAAGCATATCACGTCCGCGCCAACATCGCGCCCACCTGCTGCTCGGCGGGCGTCTCCGTCTCTTCCACATTTTTCCTGATAGCCATAGTGCCCATTATCTTCGACGCGTGCGGCTGCTCCACCAAGGACTCCTCATCCTGCACACTCGCCTGGCATCAAGCGACAGCAAGGACACTCAGTGCATCTCAGTGCAAGCGTGAGTAAGCAGTGGATCAAGATCTGCGGCAAAAGCAGCAGAACATGACGATCCATTTGCAACTGTCTGACTGATGGTTTCCGGGCACCCGACACGTATCTCAAGAAATCATTGACTGGTGCTGGCTTCTGGGGATCCAGTCAGAACTTTTGCCGGAGCATCCTTGACTCAATGTCTTTTTGCCATGCTTGCCCGCACCTGCTGCACGACCACCTCATCGACCACCTCATTGACCACCTCTAAGGCCTGCCGAAAACTGTGCCCCATGCCACATAGAGCTGGCCTCACCTAGAAACCCACAGCCAAATTAGCGAGCCCCTGCAAAACATGCCAACAACCCCGCCAATGTGCAGTTGCGTTTGTCCATGTGTCCGCACGGCCTTGGCCACAAAACTTGCCAAGCGGGATCAACCGGTATGCCCATCCTTGCGCCCATCTGTTGGCCAGCCGTGGACCTCTTAAGGGGACATCCAAAGCCATGGGCTGGCAACATAAAGTCCAAGAGCATCGAAGGCTTCCCCGCGAACAAAACACATTGCAGCAAATGTGGTGACAAACGTCGCCAATTGCGATGAATGCAGGTTCCTGCCTCCGTTCGCGCTGACACTGACATTGGATCGTTGGCACTGAGGGACATGCTCATCCTCAGTGCATCACCAGGACCCACTTGCTTCATGGTATGTGCTGCGGGGCGAGGTGATACTAACATGTCCGCTGGCATGCTCCACCGACACATCAACACCACAGGCTCGCTGGCAAGGCTCTCTGGGCTAGCTGGGCTGCTCCTGGGCTGTCGCACCTGGGCACACGCAAGCAACGACCATTCCCCACCTCCGACCAAAGGGAGGGGCCTTTTTGAAGCACTCTGAGAACATGCCGAAGGCATGGGACCCTTTGTAGACACAAGCCCCTCTCCAATTCAAAAAAAAGTTGCGGGCTGTCAAAACCCAGGCCTGCAATGGTATTGATGATGTTGGATCGCCGAGATGGAAGCTCGGCCTCAGCGCGTCATGTAGGCCGTATGATCATCCGTGGTGAAAAGCCATGCTGGCAAGGCTCGTTGGGCTAGCCACATCCCGCCCCACGGGCATCGAGGGCGAAGCATCAAGGTCGGCAAGGGAGACGCCATCAAAGGGCAGCCTCTCCAAAATCAGCGCCTTGGCTGGCCCAGGCACGACAGGCGTGCAAGCAAAGGACAACAGAAAGAGGCCAAAGGACCTTTTTGGTGGTTGCTTCGAAGAGAAACCAAGAAGAAATCAACTGTTTCGGGGGTCCCAATTTTGAGACCAACGTCGGCATGGATTTGGTCTGCCACTCTGTCGGGAGGCAATGTTGTCCATCCTGGATGAGAGGAACTCGAAATTTTCCATGGAAATTTGATAGAGCTCCTGCACTGGCATGGCCCAACGCTGCAGCTTTTCTTCAGGCGGCGCAACCCTTAAATAGCCAGCTAGCAGGCATCGGTTTTCTGCTTTCGGTGATCATGGCAATTGAAACCCAGATTTGCCAAGCTTGTTCCTTGCAACAAACAACTTGGGAGGCTTTTGCTTAATACATTGAGATCTTTGATGGCAAACTTCAGTGCTTGATCTTGGCAGGCAAGCTCCTCCTGTTGCTCCATGCATCTCAGCATGTTGTACTTGATGAATCGTGGCGCTGTCTTTGAGTCGTGCACCCAGCGGCTTAGAGGCTTGATGAACTCCTGCGGATGAATGCTGCCCTCTCCCTTGACGTCAATCATCTCCTGAGAAAACCGCGCCGCTCCGATTTCATCCAACAGGGCTCGCTATGTCCGGGAACTCACCTTAAATAGCCCAAAGCGGTAAAAGCCCACGGAATCTGTACCAAGTCTCGAAGAGCTGCTGCAAATCCGATTCGTCAATGTCCATGACACGAAGCCTATCGCAAGTCAAAACGCGCGCAAATGCGCGCAGATCCCTTAGCCTGCAATTGCAGCCCTGAACTGGTTGGGTTGGACGATAGTTTAAATCTTCAAGTACTGGCTTGACCACGACAACTCAGCCGAGCCAAACGGCCGACTTTCTGAACTGCTAGACACATGTGACCAAAGCAGCACTCAACACTATGTGCAAGACACTTGAGCGAACCCGCAGCCAACTCTGGCAAACTCTGAAGAATCCGCTTGTAGACGCGTCAGGCGGACGGGATCTCGCGCCTGCTCTGAAACTCTTTGTCCTTGCGCGCGCCCTCCAAAAGCTCCTCAAATGTTACCAGGCCGCTTTCGTCCTCATCGATGCGGCGAAACATCTCCTTGCTGCGGGACTTCTCTTAAAAAAAAAAAAAACCTTTGGCGGAGAAAGGTAGCCAGTGTAAATCAAGCAAGACACCTCCAAATATTTGGTGTCGCTCGCGAGGTTGTCCTCCATTTCCTTTTGGAAATCAATGCAGCCAAAGAACCATGCGCTGCGCAACGGTCAACAAGCAAGTGCATGTTGCAGCCCCTGCCTCGGCCAGGTTCAAAACATCGCGTTGCCTTGATTCTGCAAAATTGTCCACGACAACCGCAACGATGAGGTTCCTTGGAGCAAGTTGATCTGTCCAAACAGAATGCTCGCTTGCCAAGACAATCCCTATCATGATTACCTAAGCCAAGCCTGAAAACAACCAGGTCAAATGATTGGCTCGGAACAACTGAGACACATGATGAAAGCTTGAACGAAAACAAAAAGGAGCGCAAAACCTGCCACACTCAAGATGAGGTTCAGCACTCCAAATACGAGGGTCAACAAAGACCCCATGAAAATGATGGCTGTGGCCTCGCGCGAGAGCTTGGGTGCCGGCTGAGCCACATCTGTGGTTTGGCATAGAGCCGCACACTGAAGTCCCACAACTTTCCCGAGGGTCCTTCTGCCGCGGATTGAATGCAGGCCGACTTATTTATGCGACCTGAATGGTTCCTTACACTTAGTCTTTCACTTTTCCCCTTGAGGCCGTCTTGCACACGGGTCTCAAGGAATTCACTTGTGCCCGCTTGTGCCGAGCAATGCCCAGGTGCACGCCGATGCGTCCCCCAACTGGAACAGTCGAGCTCACGACACTCCCATTCTACCTGGGTCCTTGAAAACATTCCCGCCGACTTCAGGACTTCGGGACTTCGGGAGCCGGATTCCTTAGCGAATATGAGACCTGTTGAAGACAAGCCGCCGGATACTGCTGGATGACCGGCACTGCAACCAGCCCCCAGCTGTCGCCGGCAATCACCGTCCTCACTTGCAACGCGCAGCTTGAATGAAAGCTGATCGCTTGATTTGTGCATGATGCAGAAGGTAACATTGATGATGTCAACACGTGTAAAAAACAACATCTAGAGGGCAACTGTTTTGGCTGTCATGGCAAAACACTGACAACAACGGGTTGCTCCGCAATAGCAGAAAGCAACAACCAAGTTGACGGGGTGGGACAACTGGGCAACTGAAGAGTCCATAAACCAACCTGAAGACAACCTTGTGAAGGAGACCTTCGTCCAAAACATACAAAGGGTGACCACATTGTGGGAGCGAGCATTCACAAAATAGCCACCGAAAGGGCATTTGAAGCCCACGCAAATCATGATACGGGGTTCTCACTCGTATATCCTTTGAGAAACTGCACCCCGCCCAAAGCGGCAAAGTCCCTCTTCCAATGTGTCGCGCTGATTCATGGTGGTTCCGTTTGGTGGATTTCTTGCCGTGCAAACTGCCATCATTGTGGAAAACAGGCGTAAAATCACCCTTCTGTGATACCAACATGGTCCACCCCCATGACTACATTGTCCCTGTGAGAGAAGCACACAAAGTGGCCCTCATCCCAGCTGACAAAGGAGCACTCATTTGTTGGGGCCGGGTTTCCTTTCAGCTTCCTTTCGGAACCTCCAACACCCAGTGTCCCACCATTCTCAACATGGACCAGGGAAGCCGGGCGTGGTCCCCTAGAGGCACCATGTAGGCTGAGCAGCTTGAAGAGTAAGAGGTTGGCCTGCATCACTGAGGAGGTCGCCTCGAGGCACCACTCGCAATCTGCGAAGAGGCCCTGCTGCTGGTTGAGATGCAAAACCAGCGGATATATCCTTGGGACAACCCTCCCCAAAAGAAAAAGAAAGAAAGAATGGCTACCCCCCCAAGGAAAAAACAACAAGTCCAAAAGCCCCCCCGCAACTGGAAAAGTTATCCAAGTGAAACCTGTTTGAATTGGTAAAGGAAACTTAGAGAAAACGAAAAGGGCAAAAGAGGATGCACAAAATTGAGCTAAGCCGGGCGATGAATCCACTCCACCATGAGCATCGCCCAGATGGTCATGACCATGAAGCAAAACACCTTGCGGAACATGTGTCAAAAAAGCGTCGCCAACACTAGCGGGTTCCTTTTTGGCTTCCTTTGAAGGTCGTCCACCAAAAGAGGTGTCCTGATTTTGGGACACCTTATTGCCGCATTCAACATGCGATGGGGAAACAAGAGCATGCAGCAAATAGACAAACTCTAAACTCAAGCTCTTAACCAGGAGGAAAGGGCAGAATTCGTGTCCGGTTCCGGTGTGGAACCCCCAAACCCGTCCTGTCCAGACTTGCTCGTCACACTCCGAAGGGGTGTTCACAACTTTGGCAAAAATGAACCACAAAACCCCAAACTCGCGAACTTTCACATCACAAGGCGATGGGTGTTTCTCAAGATAGGGACCCTCAAAATGGATGGTTTTCTGTCTGGTTTAAGCCATGTAGGTTCCCAAATTTGAGGTGTCGTGTCTGCTAAGCCACAAAGGACCACAGCAGTGCCCTCAAGCACGTTGCGGCCATCCGCACCAACTTCTGGAGCTCTCGGAAGGTCCTACGCCAGCTTGGCGATGTGCACCTCACTTTAAACCGTTTGACAACTTTTCTTGGTTCCCGTTGGTTCCCATATGCCACAAGCAAGCGTCGAAACAAACATGGAAAGGACAAAAGGTACAACTGTAAACCCAGGAACTCGACACCTCTCTAAATGGCAATTCTGAAGCACATGAGAGCCTACACCTAGGGACATCGGAATGCATTCTATTGGCATCCAGGACCATTGGCCCTGCAAATATTTCGCGAACCTCACTGCCATAGGTTCACCGGAATGGCGGGAAAAGCATTCGCATTGAGCTGACGCCCAGCACTGCCAAGGTGAAACATGTGCCATTCCCAACATCCACAGTTCCGAATGCCCTTTCTGGGAATCACTCGGCTTCATCTCTCCAATGTACCGAAAGATGGGACGGGCAGTCACAATATTTCGCACTTGAAACCAGAAAGCGCAAAAGAGAGTTCATGGACCAGAATTTGGAAAAACATATCTCAAAGGGCCGGTGTCCCCAACGGCTCAAAGACCCTGGCAAAATTACTCTCTTCCGGGCTGAAAGTGCTCCCACGATGGACATTCCACCACTGGAAAAGGGGTGCTCGCTGCATATGATACCATGCGTGATCAATAGATGAGTCAAACATGAACAAATGCTCAATGCGCATGGATAAACAGCCCCTTCAATGCATTCACTGGCGCCAAACCAGAAGCGTAATTCCCGAAAGGAGGTTTGCATGCGTGGTTTGGCGTCCTCGTCTTGCGCAAGAGCCGGGTTAACCGGAAGATTCGCATCAGCCGCAAGGCCCGCGAGATGCCGATGGATGCCACCACCGTGCCCAGGCCAAATGCCTCCAAGATCATCTCAAGGTACCCACAGGCAATGACCGCAACGTCAACAAATACCTCAGGTCATTCGTTTCTTTATTTTGGGGGAGGGAGGCGGGGGAAGGCAGTTGGGCCAAAACTGTGAAAAGGCTTGGGACGGCTGAGCACACTGCCAGGTGTAGTCCGCCGAGGCCCTTGGGTATGAGGCGATTAGATCACTGGAGCGAAGCGACTGAGATGTAAGCATAGCATAAGAACTAGTACTAGTTAGTACTTCAGGCCGCCCTTACCCCACGCTGAGAAAAACATGCGCACCTTTGGAGTTGCTGAGTTTAGAGCGTGTGTTTTGAGTGCATATTGCTTCTCGCGGCGCAAGCGCGCTTTTTAGCCAACCGTGCAGCGTCAAGGTTCGACTTTGTGGCATGGTTCATGGGGCTTTGGGAGGTTTGCATTATCACAGAAAAGGCAATTGTCGCCAGCATCACCGGTTTGCGTTGCCAGCATCACCTGGTCACATTGCTGGCTTTTGGCAATGCAAAACAGCCCAGTCGAATAAACTGGGATGTTTTGAAAAAGCTCCACATCGGCAGCATCATTTGTCGGCATTGCCAGCATCACCTGTTCAATAGCCGCTCTCTCAGCCCTTGCTGCTGAGGCAGGCTTAAATGGCTTCTTTATAGCATGGTATGGGCATAAAGCAACCCACATACAGACACACACACACACGCACACAAACACACACACACACAAACACACACACACACACCCACACACCCACACACCCACACACCCACACACCCACACCCACACCCACACTCACAGCCACACCCACGCACGCACGCACGCACGCACGCACGCGCACACGCACACGCACACGCACATGCACATGTGCACACACGCACGCACACGCACACGCACACGCACACAAACACACACAAACACAAACACACGCACACACACAAACACACACACACACACACAAACACACACACACACACAAATACACACACACACAAACACACACACACAAACACACACACACACACAAACAAACACACACACACACACACACACACACACACACACACACACACACACACACACGCACAACACACGCACGCACGCACGCACGCACGCACGCACGCACGCACGCACGCACGCACGCACGCACGCACGCACGCACGCACGCACGCACACGCACGCACACGCACACGCACGCACGCACGCACGCACGCACGCACACGCACGCACACGCACACGCACACGCACACGCACACGCACGCACGCACGCACACGCACACGCACACGCACACGCACACGCACACGCACACGCACACGCACACGCACACGCACACGCACACGCACACGCACACGCACACGCACACGCACACGCACACGCACACGCACACGCACACGCACACGCACACGCACACGCACACGCACACGCACACGCACACGCACACGCACACGCACACGCACACGCACACGCACACACGCACCCACGCACCCACGCACACACGCACCCACGCACCCACGCACCCACGCACCCACGCACCCACGCACCCACGCACTTACGCACCCACGCACCCACGCACCCACGCACCCACGCACCCACGCACGCACGCACACACAAGCACACACAAGCACACACAAACACACACACAAACACACACAAACAAACACACAAACACACACAAGCACACACAAACACACGCACAACCACACACAAACACAAACACAAACACACACACACAAACGCACACACACAAACACACACACACAAACACAAACACACACACACAAACACACACACACACACAAACACACACACAAACACACACACACACACACAAACACAAACACACACACAAAAAAAAAAACACACACACACAAAAACACACACACAAAAACACACACACAAAAACACACACAAAAACACACACACAAAAACACACACACACACACAAAAACACACACACACACAAAAACACACACAAAAACACACACACACACACAAAAACACACACAAAAACACGCACACAAAAACACACACACACACACACACACACACACACACACACACACACACACACACACACACACACACACACACACACACACACACACACACACACACGCACACGCACACGCACACGCACACGCACACGCACACGCACACAAACACGCACACACAAAAACACACACACACACACAAACAGACACACACACACACACATGCTAGACACCAGCAGCCCAGGCGCGACCCAGTCCTTGAATAGGCCTTTGCCCTTGATCACAAAGAGAATGAACACCTCTAGGGTGTAAAGCGACAGGCACATGTCGGAGACTCCATCGATTATTGTCCCTGACTCAATACCAGCGGCGCGCGAATCAATATCCCAGCATGTGCAAAAGGCATCCACGAGGATCACAAAGGCCATGAAATTCACAAAGTAATTGCTGCGGGTCAGGTTCATGGCCACTCTCGTGATGGTGCCGAAGAAATCATCGACACCACCAACTCTATCGAAGCCAGCAGTTTGTGTTCGAATGAACTGGCCGGCGACTGCAACACTTTGCCGCCTTGCGCTCACGGCTTCACGCATGGAGCATGATTCGAGTTGAAAGGCTTACATGGTGCCACTGACAGCTGCTGCCCCTGTGTTGGGCGTTTTGTGGAGATGTTATCCTTTGGGGTTGTTTTCAAGGGAAAGTGAAGGGTCCCATGGGGTCGGTACAACGCCCCTTTGAGAGCACCCTCCCACTGTTTCCGGCGCTCGTCGCGCCTGTTCCGATGCGAGGAGGAGCGGCCGACACTGCTGCTCCTCAATGGGCTTGCGTCGCCGCCGCTGAGAGTCGCGCTCACACCGGGCGATCTGCTCGAGGGGGAGGTTATGTCCGGCATGGCAAGCACAAGAAAAAACGTTCACCACACCGGCTGGCAAAATGCGAGCTGAGCTGTGAGAGCTGTGAGAGCTGTGAGAGCTGTGAGAGCTGTGGGAGCTGTGGGAGCTGTGTGGGCGGCATGCTGCAAGCCAACGCCACGGGTTGCACCCTCCCACAAGTGGCCTGGAAATTGTGACCAGGTAGTGACTTAGTGCCACGTTCGATATGTTCTAAATAAACGACCTCAGCCACGCACACAGTCGACCGCGCGCTCCCGGCGTAGTCCGGCTGCCGAAGCCCCAATGACACATGAGCTCTCCATTTCAAGTCCCTTCCGAAGATGCCAAACCCCCGGGCCCCATGTTGCTGGATGGCCCAACACGGCCTCAACAAATGGCCCCCTGGCCTCGTAGGCCCGAGGCCGTGAGTTCTGCAGCCCAGGTTCCAAGCCCGAGTTCTTGCCGAAGTCGACGAGCTGATGCTTCGGGTCTTCCACCACCTGAAATCACAGGAGGCCAAGTGAAGCACCAACCGTAGCCTTGCGCAAAGTGAGGTTGCTGAGTGAGACCTGAAATCTGACAGATCAAAACCCAAAGCACCAACCATGCAGGCCATCAATTGTTGGGAAAGGTCCGCAACCGTCTTTTGATGTATGGGTGGGAGACGGATGTTTGTTTTCGCAATAAATGGGCCTTTCTCCCCTGCAGTTTAGTGAGGGGAAAGTCCTGTTACCAAATGCCTATCATGGCAAGGGACCTTTGACAGCTGGGGTCTTCGGTGCTTGGTGTCCACAACAGGGTATGGCTGAGTCTTGAAAAAGGGCATCCCTTGATTTTATTTGTTGGCCACATGCGCCCGGCTCAACCTCCCCAAACTTACTTCCCAGCGGTGTCACATGTTCAAATTCCACACCCGAACCCCTACGTAGATCTGATTTTTTTACTCCGCTCCAATTTAGGGCTGCCCCCGGCCATTCTGAAAGGCACCTCCGACAGTGTGCGTTAAAGGATTGGAGGACTGAGTGCTTCTTTCCCTTGATTACCTCTGAAACAACCGCCTCTTTTCTTGGGGGGAGCATCAAACCAAAACACCCCCATCTCCTCACCAAGGCTCCCTAGATTTGCCTAGCATCACCAAACTGGAAGATACTGGAAGGCTTTAAAGGCACCAAATGCATCCAAGAACCCGTCCTGCAAATCAGCAGCTAGTTGCGTGACTTTTAGAGTTGCTTACCTTGGCGTTTTCAAAATTAAGGTTTCCTTCTTATGGTTGGCTTCCATTGAAAGCATCCAGAAAGAGAACCATTTGGGGAAACACCTGCATGCATCTTACAGGGACCCAATTGAAGCATGGTCTTCCAGTTTTCCCTTCAAGGCACCGCCAGACAAAACTCTCCGCGCCCGTGCAGTGCGGCTGGCCGAGCCGCAGGTGTGGGCGGCGGTGTGGGGCTCTCCTGCAGCAACTTCCGCACCGCCGTGCTCACGTTGCGCAGGGCCGCGGAGCCTGGCGCTAAGGCTATATTTGAGTTGAAATACCAGGATTCAAGCGAATCAAGAACGCCCAGTACTATGGCAGCACGATGCAAACGCGAGTCCCTTTTCCTTGAGCCAAAACGGTGGCAAATACAAATCTCATGCACCATACGCGAAGAGGAAGTTAAAAGGAACACAACCCCATGAAAAACTGGTTTGTTCAACTCCCCCTTCTTGTGATTCGGGTTGGTGCAGACCGGGTCTCAGCGAAGGGTGATTTCATCCCTTGCTAGAATGATTGCATCAACTTAGAAAGGCAACCAAAAGACAATTCTCGAATTAATGACACGGATTGAATTAATGATTCAGGCATATGGCACCATCTCAAGCTGCTAGCTGATGCGCGTGAAAAGCAAAACAGCGTATCAAGGATTTGAGATGTAGGCTTGACAAGCATAATTGAGTGCAAAATGTGCCTCTAGGCTTTGAATATCTTAGCCTAGATAAATCTGTTCTGCATTTGACGGTGAGCTTTGCTGTTCCCGCTTGAGTGCCCTGCGTCGTCGTGGCTTTTGTGTGGAATTTGCAAATGCTCAAGTGCGGCGTGCCCGGTCATCCCACAAGGACACCGGTTTTAGGGCATGAATGCCTCCCTGGTTCACACACAAGTTTCTTTGCTGCAATGCGAATCAAGACACAAAAGCTTCAACCTGGCGACACAAGGGTGACTAGCAACGACCTGGTGAAAGCAAAGCATTGTCATGCAATTCACTTCACGTGATACCTAATTGCGCTCACCTCATATCGTGAGGCACTCGAAGCAGCCAAACACGGCAGGGGCAGGTGAGGTGTTCGTTTTGGCTTTGACTGCGGAACATCCCCAACATGGATCAAGTCAAGGCCAGCGCCCCACTTCTGAGGGCCAAGTGCCTTCGTCAAGATATCTCCCTTCTGCTCAATTGTCACAACGTAATCTAGTTTGCAATATGGCGACGTTGATCTTATGAGTCTTTTGCAAGTGCCGCAACTTGGAAGAGTATCCTTTAGATACAATCGCAAGGACAGCCCGATTGTCTTCCCAACACTTCACCAGAATCTCACGGCCGAAGAGATGACTACAGGCAATCTCCTAGGGCGTCACATCATTGTACATGGCGGTGGCCAAAGCCACTGTTTCGGATTCAGTCGTTGGTCGGCTGGTGACAGTCTGCTTTCGGCTCACCCACATTTTCGTCTTCAAGGGCAATGAAGTAACCCGAGCAGCTCCTCACGGTGCTGACACAGTCACCAAAACTCTCGTCTACCCAACTTGCTCCACTTAGTCACATGGGCTCCCAACAAGTTAATGCTTACTTGCAAATCCGGCCGGCACAGTCGAGCAAGCCACAACAACTTCATGACAATCCTTGCAGCACTGCCGAGAAGTTCCCCCCTGGCAGTGAGGTCCTCTGGACTCAACGATCCATCTTCTAGATGTGGGGCGCTAGCAGCGCGCACTGGCATGTCTGTTAGCTCTTTGTATCTTTCCACGCATTGCTGACCGACATCTGCGGCTTGAAACGCGAAAGCTTCTTCACCTTTCCAAATCACTTTCTGATGAGATCGTCCTAAGACGATGGTCAAGGACATGGGCTGTTCGAGTTTCACCGCTTCCCAAATTCCAGCCAGAAACCGGTATGTCGAGATTCTTCACCACTGGGCTTAAAGTCGTCCACGTAGGCCGACAGAGCCATTTTGGAAGATTTAAACATCAGCTTGCCTCCCATCGACTGCAATGCTGCGTCGGCGTGCTTCCACCAGTTGGCCAAGGATTCTGCCAAGACTTTTCCGGAGCCTGGCACATGGTTGTACCACATGAGAAAACTTTCGCGGCGCCAATTCTGGTGGCAAGATCACCCATGTTTAGGGGCTTGTGTGAAAGCTTTTACCGCGTCAGCGGTGGAGCATTTATGCCCTGGCTCCTGTCCCCGTGCGATCACGAAGTTGAGCCCTGCAGTTGATGACGGCGCTGATTCTGCCAGCTCATCAAAGACAGCGCTCAAGCCCTCTTGATTTTTAACTGCGTCTCCACGAAACACTATCCTTGCCTTCAGGGTCCACACAGCGGGGTCTCTCTCAAAGTGTTTCACTGAGACAATTCTTTTTAGATCCAACATGAGTTTCAACCTTTTCACGCCTTGCCCGAGCCAAGAGCTCTTCGTGAGGGATGATGCTATCTTCCTCCCACGTGCCTTCAGCAAGGATACCTGCTTTTTCTGATTGAACAGCTGCAAGCGCACCTGGATTTCCTGACCACTCTTTGCGGTCAAGGAGCTTGTGAACTCCTCCAAGCACGGGAATCTTGTCAACTTCGGCTTCATACATTGCAATGTCAATTGGAAGGCATGGCAGGGCATGTGGCTGCCGATGTTGCTGCGAATTCATTGGCAAGGGCCTACAGGGCATAGATGAAATGTATTTCCATGTGATGTAGGGATTCCCAGATCACTCTTGCCACTTTCGGAGGGTAAAACCCTGCTTGGCGCTTTGATTGGCACGTGGCGTTTCCGGAAATGGGATTGCGCTCTCCCTGCTCATGGGTGCATTGGTACTGTGACAGAGTTCCGGCAAGCCGCTTTGACGATGCAACGATACGCCAAGGTTTCTTGCGCGGTTTGCCTTTAAAGCAACTCCCAGCATGCAACCATCACACGTCACTGAGAACAGTCGATGGCGATCGATCCACTTTGTAAGTTCAGGAAGCGCCCAGCCAGCACAAAAGCGAAAGAGACATCTCCACCCAATGCGAGGATAATTTCTGACACCTGCACAAAGGATCGAAGCATATTCCTTGACGCTTTCCTAGACGATTCAAAGAGTCGCGCGTCGCAGGGTATTCAAAGCAATTCACAATGCCTTTTTTATGCAGCTGGGCAACCTTTCCAGGATTGGTACCTTCAGTTCGGTGACCTGGCGGATCACTCGAGATTCCCTGGACGGACATGCCTTTCACTCATGATGCTGGCAAACCTAAGGTCTCCTTGTCATGAGCAACTGCAAGAGAAGCATCAACACCTGACATGATCATAGCAGGGGCAGGCAGTGCGACGACCTGCATCAGAACTGACCTCACAGGGCTCAGTATCCGAAAGGAATGATTCAGGTTTCATCGACTGCCGCAGGATCAAAACTGTGCGAACACCCGCTGCTGGCAGGTGAACGAACAGGGTCTTCACCTACAAGTTCATCCGGATCTTCAAGAGCCGGGAGCACGTCATGATCAAGAGGCATGGGCTCAAGCGACGCGTAGGGGTCGATTACATCAACGTCAGGAGAACAAATCTCAACTGACGCTTGCGGCAGGTGATGCGCATCCACAACGCTATTACAAGCTTTGTCGACGTCGGCATATTCAAAGGTTTACAACGGGAGGACCAACCTTAATAGTTCGCTCAATGGTTGTACGTTGCAGCTCCACAACCTCGGCCGTCAGGAGTACAAGCAACCTACGCTGTGTGATGTAAATCCTCTTGCCCTTGACACTGACTTGATCAATTTGTGAATGGCAAAGGCAGAGGCTCCACTGCCTCAGGCATCGTGGGAGACTGGAAGTGATCCTGAACATCCTTGGCATTAAGATCTTCACGCTCGTAATCAAGGGTGTCTTGCTCCACCGGAAATCAAAACCACGCATCGTACTGTCCTTTGAGAAGTGTTTGATGCTCTCAATGTGGGGTCGAGCTTTATGAAACTCCCTAAACAACCATTCCCCTAGGCCCTAGGCGATCTGATGGGAGCTCATCGCTGGGAACGGCTGACATGGTCTGCGCAACTTTCCTGGCAAAGCTTTACACCTGAGCAACCCCAAGACCTGCGGGCTCTAAGGAAAGCAAGGGCAGTAAGCATTGAACCTCGTGCTCTACCCAAGCCAAAATGCATAGCAATCGTTAGGATGAACCTACCACGGGGCGCCTTTCCATCACGTGCGCCAACTCTCAAGAATCTTGTGGAAGTCAATTCGGACGCAAGCCACCTATCAAAGCAAGGGAAACCGTCACTTCTCTCATCAAGGTGGTTGAGATCTCCAGAAAATGACTCATTGATCCACTGTGTGATGGCATCGGTCCCACTGATGTCACACTTGGCGCAGGACAGAATGAGCGCATTCTTCCATGAGCGGAAGGCTGCAGCATTGTTTGGAGGAATTGGATTTCCAAACGCGTGTGTGGGCGAATCCACTGATCTTTGATTGGGATTTTCACTATATGGAATTGGAATTCGACCCGCGCTAGTTTGACTTTGGGAGTTGCCTTCCATCCATCCTTTGGGCCAAACTGGTGATGGCGTCCAACACTTGGGCTAAGTTAGATCCATCTTGAAGACCATTATCCTCATGATGCCCGGCCTGGCTCTCAAGTGCTGGTGGGGTGGCAATGGAATTCTCCTGCACCGTCTCCGATGGACATCCGACTCTCGCAGCAGCCGATCGGAGCCTGGAGATATCATTGTGGGCAGCATCCAACTGTTGGCACACGTCAGCATGTCGTTGATGCAACTGTTGATTTCCAATTTGCAAGTCAGAATGCCGTTCCACAGTTGCAGTGATCTGCAAGATGCTCTCGCGGAGGGCGCCAATGGTTTGCAGGGCTCTTGACACACTTGATTGGCCAACATCTCAGCATTGTCTGCTGTTTGGGATTGCTGGCTAGCATGTTCAACTGATGCCCTGGCATTTCAAAGCAACCCCGCTACCTCACAAGGGCCTACCCCGACTTGCACATGTGCAACGCTCTGTTGCATGTTGGATTGGCTGTCTCGATCTCCGCCCCGAAACTCGTTGCGAGTCAACTGCATGGGTGCCTGAACTTTCACTTCTTGACCTTGAAGATGATGTCCTCATGGCGCCAGGCGCTGCATGAACACCACTTAGAACCCTACTGGAATTGGATGTACTAAGCTCTAAGCTGGTGTCCTGCGACATCTCTACAAGGTACACAGGTTGTGGATGGCAAAACACTGGGCTGAATGCAAATGCATGATGAACTTCGAAGCGATGACACGCAAAACACTATACAGAGCAGCTCGATTGCAGACTTCTGCCCTTTATACTGTACAGTGATCTTTGCCCTAGGCCAAACACCGCCCGAGCACTGCCAAAGCCAGTCCTATTCACCGGCCAGAGGCAGAGTGCCGAAGTTTCCCTCGTCTCACACGACAAGTAATGGCGAAGCAATGCCGTCACGTGAGTCACTCCCTGTTCAACGTTCGAGAAATACTGACAGGACCCAAACCGCGGCTTGCGAGGCACAGTGACACCGATGGGAAACGCCCGACTGCCACCCTCAGAGAAGTGTTGCAATACCGACCGATCATCAAGTGAATCAATGCCTTGGCGTTGGGAAACACAGCACGCAGATTGGCCAACTTGCCTTCTGGCCCATCACGCTCAGCAGTAAAGATGGCCCGGTTGACCAACAAATAACAAGTCCCGCCTGTTGTGAGTCAGGCTGACAAGGCAGCAATGCAATTGGTATGATCTGCAATACGTCCAGTGCGCCGATGCGGAGGAAAAAGGCTCAGAACTGCCGTGTAAACAGAAGGGAAGCTCGCCTGTGTTGGTCACTGGCAATGAATTGTCCGGAGCGTACCCAACCCGCAATGGATTATCAGTACTATGGCAGCACGATGCAAACGCAAGTCCTTTTTCCTTGAGCCAAAAATAGTGGCAAATACAAATCTCATGCACCATACCCGAAGAGGAAGTTGAAAGCAACACAACTCCATGAAAAGCGGGTTTGTTCAACTATTTCTAGCAGATTCAATTCCCCGGATTATTCAACCCCAGTTTGTTGATAGGACATGTCCCTGGGTGTGGGAATCGTCACTTTTAGAGAGGAACAACAACGTTGGATGATAAATCTGTGGGGAATCCAAGGGGATGAGCCGCTCGAGGGGTGAACCGTTGGGAACTGTTGGTTTCCACATGGATGAACTAATTCCCTCATTCCCATGAATAAAGCACAGAACAAACGAGAAACAGGGGGGGTTCACGGCCTGGTGTTCCAGGTTGGGGTCCATAGAAGGTAGCACAGTGCGACAGTTCAAGCCCCCGCCTTTCTGTAGGATGGGTGGGTTCATGGTTCCCCCCACCAAGGCCCCCCCTGTGGGATGGGTGGGGGGGGGGTATAGACGGTAGCACAGAGTGAGATGGACCCATACCATTTTGGGCGGGGCTGGGGACGACCGGCGACAAGAACATTTTTAGTTAAAAATCTGAGACGTAGACATGCCCAAGGCCAACCAACCTAGTGACCCTTTGGATGTCATGATTGGCCCGCCCAGCCGCATGAACCCTGACCCTCACGGTCTCACACTCCCACTATACACACAGCTAGTAATTACAAACCTCCGCTGGAAAGGTGATGCCGCAATGCCACATGGGAGAAAGATCAAAAACAAGTGCGACCCTGGCGCCAACCTCCTGACAGCCATTGTCCCAAAGGCTTTTCTCCACTGCCCAACCACTAAGTTACATACCCTTCGCGTGCACAGGGCCTACATAGGTGACTCACAGTGATTCTGTACCGCCCTTTTTTGTAGGGAGCTAGTCGCTTGGGGTAGTGAAAACCCTCGACATTGGCCCATGGCCCATAGGTGACTCACAGTGATTCTGTACCGCCTTTTTTCGTAGGGAGCTAGTCGCTTGGGGTAGTGAAAACCCTCAACATTGGCCCATGGCCCACCTTGCTCGTTGATTGCGGTGTCCACCTGTCCGCAGATGAGCTCCTCACATCGTCACGCGGGACATGCCCCGCTCATGTCTGTCTGTCTGTCTGTCTGTCTGTCTGTCTGTCTGTCTGTCTGTCTGTCTGTCTGTCTGTCTGTCTGTCTGTCTGTCTGTCTGTCTGTCTGTCTCTCTCTGTGGAACTGTGTGTAGGTATGCATGTGCGCATGTGTGTCTTCAAGGTCTTTGACAAGTCTTTTGCGACAAACACAAGAGGAGGGACAACGATGGCTGCAGCCCAAGCTCGGATAGTCGCTTGTTCAGGTACGACTGGATCAATGGCTTGAGGAACTCGAGCACCATCGAGATTCCAGAGCCGGAAAACGACAGCTCTGCCTGGGGTGAGGCTGACGCTTTTCGCGGGGCGGTGTATGCTCTCAAACTGGAAGGCGCCGGCCTGAATGGAGCCGCTGCAGCCGTGGGCATTGATGGATTGGGGGAGCGGCGGCTGCAAGCTGTCCGAGGCCTCGCAGTGGCAGTCCCCCTGCTTCTGGTTGTGCCGGGGCTGGATGCCCCCGAAACTAGGCACACAACTGATCCGAAGGGGACTAGGTTCTTGCTGGAACCTCACCCCATCAATGAAACCGCGACTCTATGGCAAAAGGGTCATGCGTCAACTCACTGAATATTCAGAACTTCTGTGCTGTGCGTAGTGCATTCCAAGTGCAGCCTGCCCAGAAAGTCAAAACCCATGAGCCATTGAGTACCCAGTCAGGTTGGTCCAACAATTTCCTGCGAATCGCCCCTCCGCGATGGCGCCACTGAGGAACACGGACAACCCCTCCCACCAGCGTGACGGGGCCACCGATGCTGGCACCGTTCACCTCAGCGTCCACCTCAGTGGAGAGCCATGAAGCCGGGACTGGGCAAGAGCCCGAAGGGCAGATTCCTGTTCTGGTGGTTCAGTCCCCAAGTCTTCCAAACCGTCCGCCTGCCTTCCTAAGTCTCTGCTTTGCTTGATTTGCATCTTAGCGCTAGCTGAAACCAAGCAGCGTCCCCAAAGAAATGAAACAGGAGGTTCTTTGCATCCCACTTCAGGTCGCAGTGGATGTCCAAGCCGGATGCCTGGTGTGGCACGCAGCACGCGAGAAGGCAGCATCAGGTACACAATGAACCACGACATCTCGTGGATCTCATGCAACTTCCGTTCCTCACAAACACCGCAACAAAATGGCAAAGCTCAAGTTAGCCGGGCTCACAGTGACGCTGAGACCGCTGGGCACGCTCTGCGTAGTGATGTGGGCTACCTTGAAGTGGGTGCACACGCCATCGCTCACCTTGATGTTGAAGCCACCTGGCCCACTGTTGAGGGATGCCACGTGGCGGTGCAAGATCTGGAGCTTCTGTGATGCATAGACACTATAGACGTCAACATGAGGCTACTCGGCCAATGTTTCCTTTTGCACTGGTGCTGCTGTCTTTTTTGAAAAAGGGGGAGGTCCAACAAGAGACACCTGACAAGTTTCCTTGGATTCCGACAGGTCGGGCCTGCGGCCTGACTAATCGTTGGGATCTGCAGGCGTAGGTTCCAGAGCCATTGCTCTAACCAACTCCTTGGTTGAAGGCAAAAGTGTTTACCCCCCAGTTTGCCCGATTTCTATATTTTCTTGGTTTTCCTGTTGGAATGGAGGAAGCGGGTCATTCCAAATAGGGGCTGACGCAGAAAGGGGGACACTGGGTCTGGCTATGTGAAGCAAGGGCCGCTCGTCCAGTTCATTCCACGACCCCCTGAACGTGAGGCCACCATTGAAACGCTTTCAAGCTGGACGTGAACATTCGGGCTACACTGCTTTGGGCAAGTGCCCACTTAAGAAGTGACCCCTTAAGAAGCTAACCTTGAGGGGCAGGGGGGTTGTTTCCCAGGGGGGTGGCCTACCATGAAGTCATTCGAAAATGGCAACTCAAAATCGAGATTGACAACAGGTCTCGTATGAAACATCCAAACCGTCCCAAACGTGATGCGTGTCATGGCCCAAGCCCCAAAAAGGACAAACGATCCTCTTTCCAATACTGGAAGTGGGGCCTTGGGCCTTCCCCAAAACCGCCAAAGATGGTCCCAAACTTTCCTGGCAGCTTCCACGACTGGACAAACCGTTCAGCTTCCATGCCGAGTGTCTCCGAGCGCAGCCGGCTGAGCAGCTGAAAGCCTTTGCCCGCAGCGTCTGGGGAGAGCCCCAGCCTTATGCCGAAGGCATCAGCAGAAAGACAGCTGTTGAAACACAGGGGAGCCCAAAAACTTGGATGGCTAAACAAATCCAGGATTACAAAGGCCATGATGGAAGAACCACGGTAGGACCAGGTAGAACCGGTTTTTTGAAAACCTCTGGCAGTTTGGCAGTCTCATTTGCTCGATGATTTCTGGAGAAATAGTCGTCCCCTGCTACGCTCCCTACTTTCTAGGACGCGCTTCCGAGGATCAAAGCCTGCAATGCTGCACCGAGAAGCAGAGTCTCAGCTTCTGCATCCTAAGCGTCGGGTGGACCAATTGGATACGCCGTTCCCGCGAAAGTGACACCCTCATCCGAGTCCGACGGCCGACTCCCGCAGTGGCCCTTGCAATGTTCCTTCCGAGCATGTAGCGAAAGGCCCTTGCATGGATTCCATTAAAAAACCAAAAAAACTCAAAAGTGCCACACCACTGAAGTTGTGCGTTTGATTCTGGCAGATATCCAGCAAACCTTGACATGTTGCTTTTTGACCCCTAAAGGAACATGCGCTGGACAAATCTGGAGCAGAATTGTCTGGCTCTAAACTGACAACCTCCAAGCCGCACTTTGAGAAACAAGGTTAACTTCAAAACACATCCCGTCATTGATGTCTGCTGCCTGAGGTGCGGAAATGACCACAGGCACCGCAGCAGCTGGCCAAGCTGCCAGCAACAGCCTAGGCGGTTTCCCTTGAATCTCGTTTGAACCCACTCCAAAAAGGAGGGACAGCTGTTGTATAGCGCTTAGTGGGCAAAGATGTAGAACTCGCAGGTGTATGGGGTCCCTTCTTGCAGCATTCAAAAAAGCAAAAGGCGGACGCACATTGCCAAGAAGCGGTAGGTGTATTATCCGACGCCATGCCATGGCAGCTAGAAAAATCCAGGCGAGCACCCAAGCGGCGCAGCCTGCAGTGTGAACTTCTGGATGTGTCCAAAAAAATGGCATGAGCAGATGCTTCAATGAGCCATATGTTCGAGTACTCCTGAGGTGAGTGAAGGTGGCGGCGAGGAAGCCAGGGCTCGACGCCTTCTTCACACATGCCAAGTGGCTCGCAGGCAAGCATCCACATCGTGCCATGACATGCTGGAATATTCCCAGCCCAATGTTAGCGCTGGCATGAGCACATCACGTGCTGTGGATTGATGACCAACCTCTCATCAAACGACTCTAGCGCCGCTCTCCGTTCCCTCATTCCCTGTGGCGCAGCCAGTGCAAGAACCAAAGACCAACGCCCACGGCGGTTTCTCGCCCCATCCAACTGGGCGCTGGGGCGTGCCGCTCGCCCTGCCGCGTGCCCTGTGGGCCTCGGATCCGAATGTTCGAATGCCAAAGTGGCCCTGGCAAGAACTGAAAGCCCATTGGGGCCTTTGGGGTGATCATTTTCGAGGAGAACCAAGTGGATCCAAATGGGTAAAGCATGCCACTGAACAACTGGGTCCCAGTTGCGCGTGATGCCGCCAGCACCTTCCCTCAAGGAATTGCCGTGGCACTCTTCAAAGAGCCAGGAACACATTGACATGAGGATGAGTTTGCTGACTCAAACTTGAAGGCTCAAACTTCCATAAGTATTCCTGAAGTCCTTTCAAAATCCCATGTGTGCAAGGCTGAGCCGGGCTTACTTCGGGGACTCGGCATGCGCGGGGACAGGGGGGCTGGTGAGTCATCACGAAGCCTTTCCGACTCCCAAAGCCTTCCTCTGCCAGTCCCTGCTTTGCCGTGAGACATGCTCAGGGTCTGGCGCCCACCCGCCATGCGGCAGGAGCCTTTCTTTGGTGCCTACGGGCTGAGAGGGCTTGGGCAGCTGTGAGCTACTTTGTGGAACGAGCTGTGGCTTGCAGTGCTGAAAGAGGGATAGCCTGAAGTACAAGCCTGCCTCCCAGAATTAGAACAGGTATGAACATATTGTCCTGGAACAGGCTAAACGCCGAAACATGCTGGCGGTTAAGTGGAGTTCTTCACCATCCGGCCCTGCTTGTGGCTAAATCCGGCAAGGGGAGGTTTCGGCGCACTGGATTACAGGCACTCAGCGCAAGCGAAAAGCTCCGAGTCTGCGACGGCATAAGGGTCAGGCGTCCCTCGCCACTTCCTTTGAGCGAAGGCAATCTGAGCCGTGCTTCACAAACTTCCCTAGGGACCCCTTCATGGGTTTTGCCAAGGCGAGCCTCACTATGTCAAAAAAGGCCAGTCTCAGGGGTCTGTGACTTCTGTCTCGCCGCCTTTCTCCCCCCCTGAGCATTCTCAGGGCCTGGCTGCCACACCTGAGTGGTCAAGCTAAGATGGCCAACCTCCTCCTGCTTTCGAGCAAACTGAGTTTGGTCTCTATTCTTGCTTCTTGGCATGCTCAGGGAGCGCATGCTCGCCTGCAACTTGCACTCAGGCCCAGGCAGTCTGCAACTCGCCGTTGCAGCCAGAGCACGCCGTGCACTCCTGCTCCTCAAGGCCGCAATTGAGCGGCAAACGCCCCAAGATGTAGACTTGTTTTTGGCCAAAATGGCACAGGCGCTGCAGCGCTGCAGAAACCGCTGTTGCTGTTGCCGAACTGATGGGGAGGAGCGGTGCCGAAAACGGTGTGCTGACCCTGATCAACCGGTGACAGGATTTGTGTGGAGTGTTTGCATTTGGAGCGGGCATTGCCTGCTTGCCCCTGCATGCATGGCACAACAGCCTTTAGACTGTCAGACTATCAGGCTATGCTCGGCACGCAACTTGGTCTAGTGGTCTTGTGATTACTTTCAAGCTCGCGCTTTGCCCAGGGCATGGTAGCTTCACCTGAAAATGGAGCCCTTCGTGTCAGTCATGTTGATTCGCCTTGAGGGAATCAGAAACTGGATTTAGGGCAATCAGAACTGGAACCTTGCTGTACTCAAAAACCCCTGTGGAGGTCCTTTTTTGTGTGTGGGAGGGGCGGCTCCCTGCTTGCGGTGCCGAGGCGCCGCCAATCTCGAACTCCCTGAGCTCAGCTGATTGGGCCTCCGGAACTCGCGACTTCGAATGAGAGATGCGACGCCCTGCAAACCCCAAGGGGGTGTTGTGATCTCCTTGTGGCTGGATATGGCTAGATGTCAAATGGTGGTTGCACCAATTTCCGTTCCAGGCAGTTGCCGGAACATGGAGGGGCTACAGCGAAGTGGCAAACCTCAAAGCCACGAGGGAAAGAGACGCGGGTGTGGAGGGGATATGGCAGCGGCACCTGCAAAGATCGAAGTACACATTGGCAACAAACATCTCTTCTAGGAATCCAACACTCTGTGACCTTAGCACATGCAACATGCAGGTGATCACGGTCGAGTGCAACTATCTTGAAAGGCCTGTGGAGGCTAGGGGGTCACCCACACACGGGGCCCACAAGGTCCTGCCCAAATGGCACGAGGGCGCCACCAACATTGGTTGCGGATGACGTCATGGCCTTGGTCCAATTGAGTCCAATCCCCCACAACCTCTGACCCGCCCGCTCGAAGGCTCCACGTACAACAAAATCCATGGACCCAACTCAAACAGCCCATACTGCAGGCTGAGCCCACTGCTGTAGAGCCAGCGGTCGCAGTGCCTCTGCAGCACCTAGCGCTGTACGATGACTCAAGAAGCCCTGCCAGCGAGCCTCCAAGGCATCTGCCTCTCTTCCCAGAGGAATCCACACAAATCACCGGATCACACCACACGAGCCTGGCATCCCCATGACATGGGCAAGCCTTCCAGCGGAGCAACTTTTTGCCCAGGGCTGCAGGTTGGCGTTCACACTGCGCGCTTTCTCGGACCGCACTCGATGAGAGGAGCGCAGGCACGTGCTCCCACCTGCCAGCAGTCCTCGGGAAAATGTTTCGTCACCCAAACCCCACTGATCACTGATGTGCATGAGCGAACTGGCTGAGCAGGCTCAACTCAGAACCTTGCAGCCAATCATGGGATCGAGCCTTTTGACTTTTGTTGATTGCTCACTCTGGACCAGGGCTTGGATTGACGGACATTTACCTGCCATGCGGCTGGCACCCCTTGACCAGGATGTCGTATGAGAGCACGTCAGGATCGACACCTTAGCGCCCCACGTCCGTATGCCAAAATGGCCAGGTTTGTTTCAGGTGCAGAGTGAGCGACTTGCAGACTGCGCAAGCGGCAACTAACATATCGCATAACATCAGCTTCAACGTGGACTCCATGAAGAAGCCCGTGCTCAGTGCATGTCCAAGGCTCGCTTCCCTTGCATCTGCCGCAGCACCTCCAGGGCTTTGTGGAGGTTCCCAGCTTGAACGCAGCTGTAGAGAACGCTGTTGCAGCCTGGGTTGCATAACATAGACGCCAAACCTTTGTCGAATCACTGACTCCTGGCATGATTCCCACTAGAGCTTGTCCTCGGCTGTAAAAACATGGCTTTGCCGTGATACCAAACTTGGCCATCCCTATGACTCGACTGCTGTATCACTTTAAAAAGGGACCCTGGGTATCGCAGAAGCTGACCCGACAATGACATTTGAGCTATGACGCCGATCAATCTGAATTGAGAACCTCCAACACCAAAGGCCTGTTGAATTCACATTTGTCGTTTGGTCGCCAGGCAGCTCACCACCTCACCAGCCAGCCGCAACGCTGCCTGCCAGGCTGGCGAAAGCGCGCTCTCGCAGGCGCGGGCAGCGCCTGAGCGTGGAATGAAACGTGGACAAGGATTCTTGAAAGGGCTACACGTTCAGCCTTCGAGATCTACACTCCTTGTTGGAACAGAGAAATCGGACCATCTAAACGTGGATTGAAATCTGGGAAATACACTGGATTGGGAGGTGTCACCTCCTCCTTTTTTCTCTCGGCACTCTTTTAAAAGGAGACACGCAGCTCGGGCATCCAAACAATTAACCAAAAGAAAGCATCCGTCCTGCGTCCACCCACGGTGGAACCCGACTGGACGTCCTTCGCTTGACCGTGTTCTTCTCTTTGAAGGATTTGGCGGGTTCCAAGTGGGAGGGTTACCTTTTGGGACCCATGGCTAAACATGGCCCAAGGCCAGAATCCGCCCCAACCATATGACTTAGGCACAGATTAGACGCCTACATTGAACCCACCTGAATCACAACTGTCCGTGCCATTCGTTCAAACCAACGAGACCCTTCAACAATCAACAAAGTACCGATGCTCACTGGTTGCTGACAAACTAGGTTGTGGTGCTTCAGCATCTACATGGCGGTAAGCATAGAATCAAGCCATCTTGTCAATCCCCGCCCCCCCGCGCCAGAAGAAGCAACAATGACAATCATGTTGGGTGATCCCTAAAAGCACGTCATCAATATGGCAATTATGGAAAGCCTCCCAGCGCGCATGTCGCCGGACCCCTGCGCCGTTCGCCTCGCAGTGTGATCGCATTGGCGCGGAGGGCAACCAAAGCCATGGCGGCGAGCATGGAGGACGCCAGCAGCCAAAGACCACTGAGCTCGAAGGCGGCAACAGCGCAGCTGAAACCTAGGGAAACAAAACAAATGTCTGAAACAACCAGTTAACTTAGTCTTGTTTTAAACCCATTTGTCTGACTATGAATTTCAACTGGGCGTGGAACCTTTGGTGAACACTTGGACAGCGGGGACTGCATTGCGCAGTGCGTTCTGCGAGGGGGGGGGGGGGGCAAGGGGAGCTGCTGCAATGGGTAAAGGAGGCGAAAGGAAACAGAAGGAAGCTAAGGGAAGCCAAAGGAAGGAGCAAAGGAAGCAAAAGGAAGCAAAAGGAAGCAAAAGGAAGCTAAAGGAAGCTAAAGGAAGCTAAAGGAAGCTAAAGGAAGTCCAGGGAAGCTCAAGCAAGGTAAAAAGAACTAAGGGAAGCGAAAGGATCGTAAAGGAAGCTAGAGGAAAATAAAGGATGCTAGGTGGCTTGCAGTAACACCCTCTTACCCCCGGCATAACGAGTTTGCAACGAAGGTTGGCTTTCTGTGGACGCAAATCAAAACACAGAAAAGCGGCACCCCAAAGAACTGAACCCATACCTGCTTCGCGTGGTTCACCAAGCCTGCCACTGCCAAGGTGCTGATCACATCTGGTGTGATGCCCTGGGCTGGAGTTAGAGACCAGATGGTTTCGCAAAGGACTGCCTGAAATTGGCGCCTTTTGGCTGGACCCAGTTGTCACACATAACTCCAACATCGAAACATTAACAACAACAAGATGCGCGGGAAAGGTTTGCTTCTGGTAGGGCAAGTGAGCCCAGCCTTTTCAAGAGGACGCCAGTCTTCCAAACAACTTCTGATCGTACACCTGCAAGATTTCGGGAAAATAAGGGGCTCGTTGGATTCTTCGGCCAGCCTCTTGCACCATGCGCCGCAAATAGCCCGCCGCCAACGGCCAGGCGTTGCTTGCGCCGCCTGCGCTGGGGCTGGCGTCGCCTTGCAGGGCCACGGGACGAAGCAGGGGAACCACGGCATCCATTGACTGGGCCACAACACAAAAGAATAATGTAAGATAATGTAAGTTGCACTTCATCCTTGCCTCCGGTTTAGTGTTCAAACAAAAAAGTGGGCCCAGGCAACAACTGACAACAACCAGGCCAACATCAAACCACCAATTGCAAAGCTTGCTCGGCAGTTAAACAGCCGTGTGGCATTGAATTGCCTCAACCATGACGAGTACCTTAGCAAATGCCTGGTTGCTACAAGCAAGACGCAATACAATTGCGTGGGTGGTTAAACTTCTGCAGCCTGACCTGGAAGTTGTGCATGTGGATCTAGGATGGGTTTCCGCTCAGGGTAAAGAACCGATTCAGCAACTGGATGCGACTCAGCAACTGCGATTCAGCGCCTGCTCGTCTGCGATTCAGCAACTGCCAGTTCAGCAACCACGCCGGCCACAGTGCTCCAGCTACCAGTTTCGCGGGTTTCAGCAACTACTGCACAGACGCCATGTTTGCTGAAATGCGGCTCAGCCACTGCGCTTGCCGACAACTGCGCTTTAGCAACGCCCGCCGATTCAGCAACTATATCAATTTTCGCGCAACGCAGCACCTACAAAGCAAACGCTTCAGCGATGCGGAAACTCAGATTCAGTAACTTCCGGACTGACGCAACGACGCATCACTTGCGACTCGGCAACTCTTTTAGTGCGACTAAGCAACTATTTTCGAGCAACCGCGATTCTGCAGGATTTTTCGCGCGATTCAGCAACTGTGTTTCAGCAACTATAGTTTCCCATGCTTGGCGCACACCCACCCAAGCGCACCCACTCAAAGGCAGCAAGAGAACCTACCCGTTATGCTTGCCTGCCTAACGATACGCACACTCGCCCAAGTATGATAAGCACACCCGCTCGATGATAGGTGCTTGCTCAAGAGTGCCCAGTGTCCACGCCTGCCAATTGATAAGCACTCCCCCTCGCCAGCACTGTGTCGCGCCTGCCAAACGATGAGCGCACTCGCTCAAGAGCGCCCCGCTCAAGAGCACCCGCCCGAATCCAGCCGATTGAGTTGCTACGTTTCCAGTTGCCAAGCCTAGCTTCGCCAGTGGGACTCAACAACTGTGACTCAGCAACTAAATTTCGCACGATTGTTTCCAACTCGCAATTCAGCAACTATTTTCGCGCGAATCAGGAACTGCGCTTCAGCACTAATGGTTCTCCATGTCTGGCGAACGATAGTCAGCAGTTGCCAAACCCTAGTCGCCGAATTCGCTTTTTCAGTTGCCAAATCCCAGTTTCCGCATCCGACCCGCTTTCGTTGCGCAATCCCAGTCGCCGAATCCAGCTTTTCCAGTTGCCGAATCCAACATTCAAATTTTGCAGAAACTCTGGTTGACGAACCCGCGAATCTAGCTTCCGAACCCGGTGTTGGCCGCTTCCGGATGGGGTTGGGGTGGGCGCTTGCTTGCTTGCTTGCTTGCACGCTTGTTACACGAAGCATCCAGGAAATAGCAGCCTAAAAAAATATGGTGCCCTTTAAACCGACACCAAACCCCTGGGTTACAATTCTTCTCGGCGGTGGCTGGAGATGTGCGTGTCTTGTTCGGAAAGGCCGCCCTGACCTCCAGACCAAGTACAGAGATGAACAAGCCCAAACGTCCTGGGCCAGGCTTAGACGCCCTGCGAACAGTTAACCTTTTGCGTCCAGCTGGGCAGGAAGAGCAACGCAGCAACCAACTTGAAAAGGTCAGTCACCCCCGCCTTTACCTTTGGGGTTTGCGCCCGCCTTTCCCCCGGCGCGCCGCGGAGCGCCGGGATGCATCCGGCGCCAGGCCCGAGATCGCTGCGTTCAGCACCACGTCGTCGTTTTGCAGCGCCTCCTGCTATTGAACGCCGGCCAGAACGGCAAATCGCCAGCTTGCTAACAGGGAACCCGCTTTAAAACTTTTAAGTGAACGGTTGTGTGTGTGTATGTGTGTGTGTGTGATCGTGGGCTTCCTTTTGGGCGATTGGCCCTAAGCCGTCAAAACGGCGCGCCTGACGTCAATAGGTGCCAACCCTGCCGCAACATCTCAGCCATGAATCGACAACTACCTGGGCACGCTTCGCTGCAAAAAGGGTCGGCTCATTGTTGAACACGATGAAGGGTCTCGTTCCCCTCCTCTCTTCAATATCCATGGGGCTTCGGCCCGGCCAGATTGCGTCCACATAGCAAGTCCCTGTAATTGCACGTCCTCCGCAGGTTCGATGTCCTACAAGGAGCAACTCCTTGAAGGCCATCACCAAATGACCGGGCCGCCACCATCACCCCGCAAGTTCCAAGTCAAACCTTCCTCCAGCGCCTTCGCTACGGCAACCCCCGCAGCAATGGATGTCAGAGGCGGGCCTGGCCCCCAAACCACCAGCACCATCATGACCACCACCTCCTCATCCAAACGCATCACAAGATCCCGGGACATCCTCAGCGCCTGCCATCAAGATAGATCCAATTGGTGCCTGATCAGTGCAATCTGGAGCAGCTTGCTTGAATTGGACAGGCTAAACGACCGAAGTCTCTTGTAGCCACCCCGTCAATTGCATTGGAACAGGTGGCAGGCATCCCAATCACCCAGACTATGAACTTGCAGACTGTCTGCTTTGTTTCCGGCATGGACAAGAAACCCATTATCCAGCCGATGGTTTTCTTGATTTTCCTGCTGCAAGGGTGAGAGTTTGCATTGTACTTTTCCAGGTAAGTGCCGCCAAGGCATATTTAATTGTTTTTTTGCACCGGCCGGGACAGAGCTCGACCGCCTCACGATCTCACAGTGCAACTGCGCTAAACCGTCTGGACGTGCTCATTTGCAGGGGGCAGGCACCACAGCAGTAAAGGTTGGGTTCCTGTTAACTTCCCTTGAAAGCCACACTCAAAAAGAAGACAAACCCAAATGTAGCTTACTAAGTAGTTTTGGGCAAAGACGTGTTTCCCACAACCGTGCATCAAGGCTTATTTCCCACAACGTGCTATTTGCCGTGGACAAATTCGCCTCCCACCACTGTGTGGGCCAGTATTGACACCCAGATGTTGCCCATCCACAGAAAATTGGTCTGGAGAACTTGTTGAAGTTTGCCTGTTCCACTGTCGCAACATCAAAACGCATGTGACATAATTACAAGCTGGTCTCCTCTTGGTTTCCCAGTGAAGCCGCTTGGTCAATGTTCAATCCCAAGCAAGGGCCTCGGACCCAGGATTTAATGCTTGTTTACCAACATATTTTCAACGAGCAAAGCTATAGTTACTGGGTCCCATGAAGTGAGCACTTCGAGAGGTTGTCCCAATCGCCTATGGGGGGTCCCTCGGGACCACCGTTAGTAATTTCGAGAATTCCAGTTTGACTCAACGTTCCGACTCGTCCATCGCAATCGAGGTTCGTCATGAGCTTTCGATTGCTCCCGCTCCTCTGCCATGGTCTTGAGCAGCTGCAATGGCAGCTGCCAGCCCAGGTTCGCGCAGGCGCGCACCCCGGCGCTGCAGATCACCTCATTGGGCCTGGCGTATGCGTGAGTCCCAGTGAGGCTTCGCCGCCATCTCCCGTTTCAGGGTTGCTCCTCTTGGGATAACTCACCCAACAACCCTTATTCGCGGTCGGCAAATTCCACCAAGACTTGCCACTTTCCACTGGCCGCATGGTCGCTTTCCGCCGAAACTTGTGCCTGGCCTTACAGCGTGGACTGGCAACTGCCGCAGCAACTGAAGTGCCACGTCCCACTGGCCGCCCACCTCCTGAGCTGAACATCGAAAAATGCGTGCCGTTGTCAAGACTCTTCGCAGCGGCGCTCAAAGTTCCCTAATCAGGGGCCGCACATGTCATGACAGAAAAGGCAAGAGTTTGTTTCCATGACAGTGCACTTCCGCAAAAGCGGAGTCCCCCAAGCTGCGATAAAGCATGTTCACCTGCTGCGCTCTCCCATATCTTCCCATCGCTACTCGACACGAAACTTAACAGAAATCCTGAATCATGAACCAAATCCTGTTGAATGAGCAGTCCCGTCTCGGGAGGAGTTCACAGGGATCCGAAAAGGATACATTTCCACACCACCCGCTTGCCAAGTTCGTGCAGGCAAAAAAACAGGATGCTGGTCCAGGGGCCGTTCTTCTGCTCTTTTGTCCGAGGCGCCGCATCCTCGCAGGCACTGATGGTGGCACCAAAGCTCAGCACGTTCGGTTGTGGCCCGGCCTGCATTCCAAGCCCACGTGTCTGAGAAAGGTACTAGGCATCGTCCCGGAAAAGGCAAGAAAGAAACATGAAGAAGCACAGCAAGAAACCGCCAGGATCTACATGGGGCCTTGCACTTGGGCTGCCGTAAGCCAGACTCAGTGTTAGATGAGATTGCTTCGGCTACACGTGTTTTGCTTATTTCCAAAAGAAACAACAAATCAGGACCTTCATCTTTGAAAGAAATTGGAGTGTTTCAACTCAGAGGAGCCCTCAAACCGGTGGTGTCCCCATTCCCCCTTGGTTGCCCTTTGAAACCACAAAACCGGCGCCTCGAAAAAACACCCTTGGCAGGGTTGCCCAAATCAATCCGCCATCTCCAGATCATTCCCTGTGATTATTTTCTTGATTTCCCAAACGCAACGGAACCCCGATGAAGATCAAGATCCACAGATTCACATACCTGGTGGCTCCCTTTCTTTTCACAGCATCCCGCGGATTCGCCCCCCACCCGCGCCCCCCCCCCTCTGCCCCCCTCCCCGCCTGCACCATGGCCTTCAGCAGCGCCACAGCTTGTGGCCAGGCATTGGCGCTGAGACCCGAGGTAAAGGTCACCACGTTGCCCCGGACCTTGAATGAAGTCAAAACTCCAAATGGGCGCGTTGGGAAACCCCCCCGTTTGTTTTTCGCGTGCAATGGAGAGCCGCTTTTTGGTGGAGTTTGATGGAGAAGGTTGGTTTTCACGGGGGACCTATGTTTGTTGCTTAAGCGAAGCCGAAAGGATGTGTATGCCATTTCGGATCCCCCTGTTCAAACAAACCCCAATATGTATATATTTGTATATCCAGACAAATCTCCAGGAGCTTCGCACAATGCTTGCTTGCTGTTTGACTTTGTGCCTGACTGACTTTCTGCAGACTTCGCCAATCCCTCAACATGCCCGAATCCGCACAAGAGGTAGCAGGCGGTCTGGCCAGCTTTTCTAATTGGGGTATCGGGATTTGGACCCCATAAAAATGGGAGGGCTTTTTCCTTTGGCTTCTTGAAAAGGAATACCAACTCCACATACGCACCTATTTGGGTTTGCCTTCAAAGATTGGAACCCGCAAAACAGGGTGTCCCTTTAAAGCACACTTAAGCGGGTATCCTCAAAGAACACACACACACGAATTTTGACGTGAGTATAGGTCCAAGCCACATGCAGGCTACGCATGCGCTGTAGCAAGCCCAGGGCCAACCTCCAAAGGCCTGGCCTGGACAGGTTTAGCATTCGGGCGTGTCTTTGTGAGGGTGCCCTGCTTGGTGGGTCTTTCACAGGACACACCCATTTTCGCTACTACTTGAGTTATCTTCAAAGATCTTGCAGTGGATCCAAGCCGCATCCAATCCATATGGAAAATAATGAAACTCCAATGGAACAGAGGCAGTATACTGACCAATCTTGGGTAAAGGGTCCCTCAGGTGGCTTCCCAACCATCCAAACGCAGATTCCTCGTTTTGGAATAACACCTCAGAAGGTGTGTTGTCCCGACATACAGTCATGTGCTTTCGCAGGCCCAATCTAGATGTGTTGTTGCCAGGCAACTAATAAACACACAATCACAAAGCTCACACTAGGCTGTCCAACAGAGGGGGTTGGGGGAGGAGCTCCAATCCGCAATCTGGAGTGGGCCCACTCAATCAGAGGTGCACCTCCCCAAGCCACCACTCCAAACCACCAACTAGGGGTGCCGTGAATGAAAGGCTGAGCCGCAGCAAGTGATACCCAGCCTCTCACACGCATGGATTGCAGCACCGAAGTGGTAGTCGTTTCTCTCTAGCAGCATGGCTGTCATGACCTGACCACGTACGGCCAGCTATGGGCCGCACGACCGCACCAGGCCAGAAAGAAGGAAAGAAGAAAGAAGGAAAAAAGAAAAGAAAGAAACAACGAAAGCAAGTGGAAAGCACAAAGATGCAAATGTTCGAAACAAAATCAATAAAGAGAGGAAGCGAAAGCAAAAGAATCAGTGCAGGGGAAAGAAAGGGATAAACAAAGAGAACACGACATTCCAAAGTGAAACGGGGAAGGTCGAATGCAACCATGTCCAAGTGCATCTCAGAGGCTGACACGAGCGGGCGCGAAGATCAATCACATCTCGCGCCTGCAAAAGCTCCATGCAGACCTGCGCAGCAGCAGCCTTGCGGGAGCTTGGATAGGGGTGTAGAAAAAGAAGGTAAAAGAAGCAGTCCGATTTGGTTTTTTGTCAAGCTCAACCGCCAAGAGGAATCCTACACCTTTAAGTGGTTTAATTATGTTTCCGAGGTGGTGTAAATTCCCACCCCCGCAAAAGCAAGCACCCCCGATACATTGTCCACCTTCCATCCAACGAGGGAAACTGCATGGTACCCACCCCCCTCCATTGGTCCAAACAGACCCAGCCTCAGCCACAGTGTACATAGTTTGCGTGATGGTGTTAGGCCTCTGCCAGCCTGCTAAGAAGCTACGAGGGTCTTGCTGCAAGTTGGCGTCCTGCCGGGAGGGGGAAAAAATGGCTCCGCAGCCCAGCCAAAGGGCTATCACATGGTACCCCACCTGCCCTTCTGTGTCCACAATCTCACGTTGGCTTCGCTGTTGAGGCTACATGGCAATGGCTTCCTGTGTGCGTTTCAAAGGCCCAAAGGAGTGGGTGCCAATTGCGGACATTGGGCTGAACACAACTTTGGCGCGCAAGCAAGCAGGCAAGCAACAATTCAACCATCGTGAAATGAATTGACCTTTGACCCCTTGAGTGGCAAAAGGCAGCGGTTTGGAGATCAGGCGTTGCCTTGTTGGGCAGCCACTAGGGGTTCAAGTCTCAAAACGGTTCAGCAAGGTTTACACACTTGCAACCACCGGGAATCTTCAATTCCCATCACACCTGAAATGGTCTTGCAAAAGTACCCACTGTTGGTGGTTAATGAGCCAGGGGTTTGAGATGCTTGAAGGAAACCAAAGGAACCTCCTCCCATTCTAGCCCGGGGCCCGAATCTGCGGTCGGTCCTGTGGCATGCCCGCAACCAGCGCCAAGGCTCTCTGCCATGCGCTGCGCGACAGGTGCTTCATGGCACTGCCATAGGTCACCACATTGCTAGGCACCTCGGAAAAACCAAACCAAACCGAACCACCCACCTTAAAACAGGCATTCTTGTTAATAAGTCCCTCAGTTCCATATTCCCTGTGGTGAAAATGGCTCTTCGAAACCTTCCCAACTTTGTGGAGGGGGGTTCTTGGAAGGGTTCTATCCTTTCTGAAGGGGGTACGGGGTTCCAATGTCTCTCCAAAGGCCTGCGGCGGCGCGCCGGAAACGGATCAAGGGTCCCACGGTCGGATGGTTTTGCGGTTTTGCTAGGAGCGGCTTGCTAGGAGTGGACCCTTGAAGTCGGCTTAAAGCACTCCAGGTGTAGGACTTTGTAATTACAAGATGCACAAGCCCGAGCAATGGCTTTCAAAGCAATCTATCTACAATTGAATCACAGCCTTGTGCTTTCAGAACACTAATCAGGACACCAATGAGACAACTATGCGGCGCATTGCAAACGGCAGCCCTAAAGAATATCTGAGCGCTCTAAAAATAAAGGGCGTGGCCCCGTCATAAGAACACCGATCAGAAAACACCAATGAGGACAGCAATAGGCGGGATGGGGGGGGTGCTGCTGCCCCAAAATGCAAGGTATCCGACCTACAGTAAACAACCTTTCTGGCTGCTCGTTTGCCGCAACCCAGCCCAAGCAAGCAAGCAAGCAAGCAAGCAAGCAAGCAAGCAAGCAAGCAAGCAAGCAAGCAAGCAAGCAAGCAAGCAAGCAAGCAAGCAAGCGACCAACCAGTCCGCCTGCCAAGGGCCCTTGCCAGTACTAGTAGTCAGTCGCTCCAAGCAAATATGCAAAAAAAAATATACAACAAGTAAGGTAGCCCCCGGGCACCGCTTGGCTGCAGCACGGAACCAACCCTAAACCAACTGGGTTTGGCGAGGCGCCTCAGTAGCGGTGAAATTGACCTTAATACGAATAAACAACTTTGGCTTCCAAGCCCAACATTCAGGTGCTGTTTCCGGCGGCCGCCTGAGGCCCCGGCTTGCTGTTGGCTCATCTGGTCTAGGAGCTGCGTGGTAACGTTCCAGCTGCCCCTGCCCAAAGAAACGCCAAGTGGAGCATTCGACCAAGAACCCGTAACTTCCCACGACCCGGCATCCCCCCCCAGCCACCCAGCCACCCAGCCACCCAGCCACCCAGCCACATCTTGGAGTCCAGGTGGCTTGAGCTCCAGCGCATGCAAAAGCACCCCATAGTGGATCACGTTCACTTGCAGCCGCTTCTTGGGCAGGGCCTCTGGGCTTTTTCAGCTCACGGAGTTGCAAAGTCATTGCCATGATCCAGGGGCCCGAGCCAACCTTTGACGGGAATGCCTATGGGCTCTTTCTCTGCAAGCTTGACCGTCCGAATCCATCAGGCATCCATCATCGCTTGAGAGTACCTTGCGCAAACCTGCAAAGACATTCGACCACTGGACAAGTTTAACATTCTGATCCATGGTGGCTAATGGGAAAGCACACATCTTGCCAAAAAGATAAAGGCTCATTACAAATCCAATTAGGGCCTCCTGCTTTGGCCCCTTTTGCCCCACGTCCCAGTTGCTTGTAGAAGCCTCACGCCAGCTTCCAGGTTGGCCTGCGCATGGCAGATCATGCGCATCCGCGACGTTTGGCCCCATCAAGCTTGCTCCAATGTTCGCCAAAAGAACCAAACACGCCAGTGTGGTCCTGTTGAAACACCCTCGGGCATGAATGCTACAGGCTTCATATCGTGCGCTCCCACATGGTGGGCAAATACAAGAGGGATTGTTACCCTCCATCTCACTAGTGCCATCTGGTCCACAGGAACAAGAAGAAACCATGGTGTGGTTGGTCTCGAACCACCGGGGGCCTTGGCCACGCCCCCGAGCTCCCGAACAGCAGCTCTGCCCAAGCCATTGTTCTCCTGCGGGACTCAGTGAGCAGACGGATGTTGCTGGGAAACCTGGGGCCTCTGGCGCAGAAGACTCATCCCGACGTCTGAAAGCAATGTACTGCTTTTATGTGGTTGGGGATAGTGCACATTAGTGCACCCCCAACCCGTAGCCCACCCCACCATTCCATGCCAGTAGAAAGCAGCAAGAAACTACCCCAGCCGCTGGCATCACAGCTTGAAAGCCACAGGCACACGCGCACACAAACGTACAGACACACACACACACACACACACACACGAGCTGAGGCAGCCAAAGGAAACTGCCACGCATGTGCTGCACGGGCATCAAAGCCATAAAACCAGCCAATGTGTCTCTTTTTTTGATGCCAAAGCCTTCAGAAAGCTGCACTGCAAGCCATCACAAAGAGTTACACGACTCGGGCTCACAGGTTCTGGACATTAACTCCTTCTGCGATAGTGACGTGGGCTGTCTCCATGACTACGTTCTCACCTTCAAGGGGCTCACTTCTCACAACTGTCCTCCTTTAAAGTAATTAAAGTAGGCGTGGTACGCGCAGTCAGTAAGTGGTCTGACAATGCCAGGAGAGCAAAAAGGGAGAAGACTGTGACACAAAATTATGACTTCTGGCAAACCTGAACATCCAGACATGCAGGCAAGGTGAGCACAAGCGATTGACAACTCCGGCCCCGGCATCAAAGCGAAGCTGACCCAGCTGGCTCGGGACCAAACAGAACAGAAAAAAATAAGCACTGGTGATATCCCCAGCAGTATGCGGTGCTCTTTTTTAGTGCTCGCACCACCCCGCAGCCCTCACAGAACTTCGTGGAACTCTCGTGGAACCCTGGTGGAACCCTGGTGGAACCCTCATGGAACTTTACCTCAGGACCGCCCCGGACCACCCCGGAGCCTATGTGGGCTGAGACCCCAAAGCTTTCAGCTGGGAAAAACATAAATGTGGCATGGTGGCCTTGGAAAACTTAAGCAGCACCCGGTCCTCAGTGAGGCTTGCCATACCATGGCGCAGGTTGGAAAGCAGCCAGCGTTCCGAATTACTCTAGGGTGTAGGTCAGTGGGCTACAGGGAGCCCCTCCTAGTAACCCTCAGTTGCCACAAACTGACATGTGGTTTACTTTTCGGGTGGGCAGCACTTGGGTGGCGTTCGATGTATTGTTTGAAGCTTGCCCCAGTGGGTTGGGGCAAGTGAAATTATCTTCGGGCAAGTCGACAGCAGCATGCTTTGATGACTTGATGCGCCAAAAAGGTTGAGGCATCTGCAAGATCCCTGCCGGACCTCAGGAAATTGGGACCTTACCTCAAAAGTCAAAAGCCTCCGGACCTCAACACATACGTTGTGCTTCCCTAGTCGGTCACGGGTTCCCCCAGTGGGGACAAACCTCAGATAACCTCAGCAACCTGCAAAGATACCCTTCAAAGATACCCATCTGCCCCTTTCCCACTTGTCGGCCCTTGGGCCCAGGACATAGGAGCTCATCAGGCTGAATTCCTGCACGTCCACCGTGACCTCAGATCGCTTGACCGTGCGGCTCCCGGGCACTTGTTTACATTGGAGGTGCCAATGGATATTCCAAAACTTTCGAGGATTTCGGGATTGATGACGCGCAGGGGAAGCAAGCTGCTACGAGCACCACTATTGGATTTACCACCACAACATTCTCCCGAAGATATCAAGCTCACACACTTCACATCATGACAAATGTGGCGCCTGCCCCCCTTTGCTGAGCCAGGGGCGTCGTCAAAGTTTACCTTGATGATGGCCTCCAGGACAACAAATTTGCGGCCAAAGGTTTCAACACGTCCACTGCCCCCAATGCGGTTTCAGGACAGTGGCAGAAAGAAAACGCGCCAAAACGACGGGAAAAGCGGCCTCGCTCAAGCATCCTTTGCTCGTCAATGTGGTTGGCACCTGGCTGCGCCCAGAACACGATGGAACACACCCGCACGCTAACCACCAGTCTGGGCCTTCCGGATTCTCCCGCGAGGTTTTAACAATGGGAAACTCCTTGAGAAATGACCAACTTTCTAAATCAACCAATGTGATCTGCAGCCCTTTCAAAGCCCGGCACAAGTGGAATCACTGATGACGCAGTACCAAACTCGAGGCAAAAGGGAAAAGCACGAGCCAGCAGTGTCACCAGTGACAAACCTTCCATTGGCGCCGCTTTCCTTCCATCGGTCATTGGCAAAATGAAATGCTACCCAGTCACCAGGCTGTCCAGAGTTGCAAGACGCATTTTCTGGGACTTCTGGCTTCCAGCTTGAGCCACCGCCTCGAAGTCCGCGTAGCGCAAGCCCGCCATGGCGAGTGGCGCGAACGGATCCGTCTTGCGAGCGCAGGAAGACAAAGCTGGGTGGGCGTGACCCCATGGGCCGACGTGCCATGTTTCAGGTTGGTTTAGTTGGTGAGTTGTGGCAGTGGGAGTGGCAGGGGGGAGAGAGAGGGGGACGGGGGGTCAGGGACCTCTGCATTGACTGTGGAATGTACACACGTTAACCAGGTCTTCAAGTGACATTAACTCTAATACAAATCATAAAGAAATCATGGCGGAAGGGGCTGAAGACAGTCCATCGGCGACTTGACAAGGGCACCCATCGCAAGGCCTCTGAATATGACGTGGGGCAGGGGATTCCAAGCCACACAAGCTTGGCCCCATATCCACAAAGTTCAGTCATGTTCAGTCAGTTGGAAAGCCAGTGGCAAACAGCTAAATGGTTTGGGCCTGTTTCAGCCCTGACTAAGCTTCTGAGCCCCACAGCGGTGGTGTGGGTCCAAGCAACCCATAAGTCCCTCTGTCACTCTTCTGCTCCAGCATTCTAGCATCTTGAGGCTATTCAGCCATGTCTCCAGGTTTCACTTGTGTCCATCTGATTGAGCCTTTGAGTGCAAGAAGGATGCAACAGGTTGGATCACCCGGAGCATCCAAACTGTGCCATCCACCCAAGGAAACAGCACTGCGGCAATGCGTACAGCACTGAGCTCCGTGAAGCTTGCACACGTCGGCTGTCGAGCTCGGCCTGAACGTTTGGTGCCGCGTGCGGTCTCCCGCCTGTTCCTTCCATACGGCACACGGAGCTAACACAGGGGAGTCGAGCCCAAGCAACAACAAAGCCCCTTTGACCTCTTTCCAGCCAGAAGGCTGCCCCATGGGAAAAACTGGAGACCTGCCAGCTGCCAACCACCAATGCGAGCTGCATTTCCGCCCTCGCTTTGGAGGGCATTGCCAATCTCTGCACTGTGGTCAGCGACCAGCCTCCAATATCTCAAGCATCAGTCGAAGTATGAATGGCCATGTTTTAGGCTTTGGTGCAGCTGCGGGCGTTTCAGGCAGACCCGCGCACGCAGCTCCAAGTTCAACTCTCGCGAGGTTGCGGTCGCAAATCGCTGGGGGATCGGTGCAAGTAGCCTAACAGAACCTGCCGCAGGTCATCCAAAGATGCAAAGCCGAACAAAGTTTGGTAACTCAAGAACTCGGATTTGGGTCAAGGTGTGCGATTTGGGTCAGACCAAAAATTGGGTTTCCGGCACGTTCTTTGGCTTCGTTGGGGTAGGCCATCCGGCCGCGAGCTCAGAGGAAGGCAGCACCAGAGGGCTTGGGAGCCTGGACCAGGTAACGGGAGCACAGTTGGCAACAACCAGGGCAAACGTGAAGTTGAAAGAGAAACAGTTGGTTGGTTTCCTCTCATCCCTTGAACACCGTTTTACTATACTCCTTCCCGTTTTGCGTTTTAGTATCCTGGTAGCCTTTTCGATTTTGGTGGGTCGTCGGAGAATCCGCGTTTCTCGCACAGGTAGTGAGGCAAACGCACGACCGCACTTGCGCCTGCTGGTTCGGCATCCCCGAGAAACCAGACTCCACGGACTTGTTCGGGTTGGCAAAGCAGAAACCGCGCGAGAATAAAACAACAATGGCAAATGCACGGGAGAGAAGAGCGGAGAGAAGAAAAGCGGAGAGTGGAGAGTGGAGAGTGGAGCGGAGCAAAAACTGCAGAGAGCAGAGCAGAGCGAAGCGAAAGAAGCGTCAAGAATTCAGGGGCGGAGGCAAGCTTTCCAGGGAGAGGAGAGGGCGGCGGGTGACACTGGAAATATCGGGTTTTGAAGGCCGCACAAAAAGAAGGAATGTGCACCACCAGGTCTATTCAGTCCAGTCTGATGGATTTTTTTCGGGGGGCCTAATCACAATCCGTAATCCGCTTAATCCGCGTTTTGGCTGGCAACCCTAATCCGTAACCCGCGCAGTTTATCGCAATTCCAAGCCAGCCCCAAGCAGGGGAGTCGAAAATCCATGCAACACTGCCCTCCTTTGCTCAAAAGCAACACTCCGAGTCATGTTGCAACCCATGAACCGAAGGGCATTTCAACAGACCAGCCCAGAGCAGCTTTCCCCGGCGGTGGACGTGGATGGTTGGTACTGGTTTGGAGCTCTCTGGTTCCAAGCACGCAGGAAAAGAGAAACAGGGGGAGGGGCGCAATTCGGAGGTGCCCATGTCATCTTCCGAAGGCCGACTTCTTAGACAGCAGCTAGCGTGAAGAAATAGAGTTTACACCATTGCGGGAATCACCGGCCCCATTACTCACCAAAAACAAGAGAGACTCCCGCTAACTATGAAACGAAAGCCCAAAAACGGATCAGGCCGTCCGTTGCCTCAGGTTGGACCTCGCAGCGCTGCTCACCGATCCGGATCTTGGCTAGGATGTTGGCCTGGGCTAAGCGGGCTCTGGGGGGCACCAATTCCGCACCAACAAAAAAAGACTTCACACCCCTCTCCCTCTCACTATCCCCCTCCCTCACTCCCCCTCCCTCTCTCTGTTTGTCTGTCTGTCGCTCTCTCTCTCTCTCTCTCTGTCTCTCCATCTCTCTCTCTCTCTCTCTCCATCTCTCTCTCTCTCTCTCTCTCTCCGCCTCCCTCTCCACCCGCCCGCTCACCCTCCCTATTTGCCTCCCCCCGTATCTGTCGCTCTTTGTATCCAACATGTCCCACCTGACACAACGTAACCACTTGCCACGTTGGCAAGACCCGGCCACCAACGCGGAACTGCTTGTGGAAAAGAGAGGTCAAACCTGAGAACACCTTCAAGGCAGCCAACTCTGGGAGCAGTTTGGCTGGAGGCTCTGTACCAGCCAGGTATTTCAAGGCACCCTTCAAGTGCCCGACGATGTGGCGCGGGTAATCATGATGCCCTTGAATGCCCAAACCGTCGAGGTTGACATTCCTCGGGCGTGCAAGGGAACTCCAGCCCGACAGCGCTGCAACTTGACAAGTGTTGGATGCTGTGCATCGGAAAATGTGGCATTGCTGACTTGTTCCTGCAGGATGTGGCAGCCAAATGGCAGGTCCATTTCGGGCCACTTCCAGAGAGCTCTCTTGTGGATCTGTCTGCTTACTTTGGCTGCTTGCGACGCTGAGGCTCACATATGCTCACATCATACACAGCGCGCTTACTGCAGACGCACCAAACGCGATTTGTTGCTCGCAAACAGAAGGAAACTGCAAATGGAATTCCAGGAGGTGGGCAAAGCTGGACTCTTCTGGGAATCACCAGTTCCGCCCCATACTAGCTGAGCTGCTCCACACCAGGCACCTGCAATCATCTGCAATCAGCAACCAGGACCAAGGGTTGAAGCGGCTTTTGAACTTGAGATCCAGAAACTCAGCCACCAAACACATATCTAGCAACATGTTTGAGTTTCTTGGCTTTGGACATGAGCGCGTCTCCAATCCAGGGCACCAATGCCTTGGTGATTTCTCCAAAGGACACCCGAAGGGAAAGCAAGATGTTGGCGTGCAGCCGGAAAGGGCTACCCCAAGCAGGGAATTTGGGCACAAATCAAGTCCAAAAGCGTCTTTAGAAAGCCTCCGATTTTGAGAAACATCCATGTGGGTATGCGTCCCAGCCCGTGAACATTGAGGCGCGCCGCGTCGCGAATCTTTGCCCCAGCCTCCGAACTAAGGTATTTGGAAAAAGAACAAACAAACACCCATCTGAGGTATGGTAAAGCCCGCTAAGATGGAATGAAGATACCAAACAACAACAACAACAACAACAACAACAACAACAACAACAACAAGGGAAGGCGGGAAGGTTTAATTTTGCACATGTTGGAAGTTTCTTGTGATGTTAGATCATTAACAAAAGATCCTGCCTCTTGGTCTGCTTGAAGCAACTGACAGCCTGTGGAAACCGTCTTGCCAAACCAGGGTTAACGTCCAACCCGCGCCTTGACTGCGGAGAGGCCGGCAACTGAGACACCCCACCTCGGGACAAATGGACTCAGCATGCCCTCTGGAAGCTGCGTGGCTTCATAGTATACACCCTGCACCAATAAACGGGCACCAGCTCAGCTCGCAGTATGACCTTTCGCGCCATGTGCAAGCTGGGGCTGCTGCTCCAAGTAGCGGTAGAGGAACGCAAGCACCTGGTCAGTGGCATTGCTCCCTTAGGTCCCTTCAAGGTCCTGGATTTAAGCCCTAACCTGCTAGGAACTTTCAGGCCGGCCTCCCCACTACGGAATCCCTCCGACTTCAGCCTTGCAAATTGGCCCTGAGGAGGCGCTTTAAAATGGCTTCAGGAGGTGTTGAAAGGGATACCTCTGCAGGGCCCTCGAAGTTTCAACTCAGGTCTGCGCCCAGTCGTTGCCCATGTATCCATTGACAACTCGTCCAGAAGCAACTGTGCGGACCTGCAAGGGACACACATTGTTCCCCTCTTCATGGATCCTGGGCACGCTCTCATTAGCACGAGCTGTCGCTGCACATGGCACCACGCTTTTTGCCGGTCTCCCGTAACAACTGCAGCGCGTGGCGCTGCACAAGCAAGAGCTCCCACGAACTTTCAGGCCCGCAGGTGGCATGAAGCCCGCGTCATCTCTGCATGAGGCACGCATGAGGCACGCTGGCTCTCTGGTCTCACTGCAACCGATTTGAGATGAATCGGGATGGGACTGGGCAAACAGCTCTATCCCGTCCTCACTTGCGCCAAAAACCTGACAATGAGATATCCGACTCTTTCAATGGGGTTGGCATCAATATCTCGCAAGGCCAGAGCGGGCTTTAAAAAACAGCGAAAGCGCCCGAGTCGTTCTGGGGCTCAGCACCGCAGCACCTTCTCGAGCTCCGAGCCCAGCGAAGCCAGCAGCCGCGCCTGCGGGCGCCCGGCCGCGTCACACGCGGTGATGCAGCTGCACAGCCCGGCGATCCCCGCGGAGTCCAGCGCCTCGGTTCACCCGGCGTTTCAACCGGGACCTTCGAAAGCCTGGCCTGCCTTCGGAAGGGACGAGCTATGGTAGTCAAGCGGGTGGCGCGGCAGGTTTCAGGAATCAGCTTCGTTACACTCATTTGTGTGGTGAAAATTAGCCGGTGACACCGGCCTGGCCACCAAGAACTGCCTAACAGCAACGCGCCGCAGCACGAATGAACAGTTTGAGCCAATCTGGAACAGACCCTGCCTGTGACCCTCCAGCAATTGCTGTGGGCCGTAGAAATAGTTGAAATGCTTCAAAGAGCATTCTTCCGCAAGTTGCCGACGAGTCTCCAGCAAACATGACTGCCAGCGGCTGGCGCGCTGGCAAGCCTCCAAGCAGCCTCCCCAATAAATCTCGCTCGCCTCGGCGGGATGTGCCGGCGTTGAACGATTTCTCCACTCAAGGGGAACCACCCCTGATTAACCTGGTCTGGATTTATTCAAAGTTGAGAATACCCCAAGCCAGAGCGGACTGTGACGACTATATCCAGCCAGCAACCAAAGAAATTTGCACTGCCCGCGGAATCCAGCGGGTTGCGAATGGAATTCCAGCATTCAAAGTGTACAATCTTCAGATGGTTTGCGAAAAGCTGCTTTCAGAACCCTCATCGTCTTAGCAGGCTTTTTGGCAAGCACGTTACAACTTCCATGCAGCTGTACAATAACTCCTCATAATCTGCGTGATGTGCATCTTTCCAAAGAGACCGGATCTTCGCGAAATTAAGGATTCGTCCTTCAGGCTGCCATGGGCGCAACAACTCAAACAGTTAGCCAACCAAAGGGCTGAGTAGTGGCTGTCGGGGATGTGACCCTCCCAAACCTTAGTCCTCAATGCAAATGCATACGCCCCTTGGGCGTTGGTCAAAGGCCCAAGAAGGACCTGCAGCAGGGCAGCTTTTGGTCGGTCTTCATGACCCCCACCCCGAAACGTGGTCTGCGAAAGGTGTGGACCATTTGCTTGCGAAGTATCTCCCTGCGCAACGCCTTCTTGGGGGCGTTGCGTGGAGCTGAAATTGAAGGTGGCGCAATTTGCACACACGCAAGTTCAGCAATTTTAAAAAAAGGGAACCCAGCCCCTCCTTCTCCCAGGTCGCCTGCAAGCTCCGGCGCTGCGAGCTGAGCAGGAGCTCCAAGGGCTTCAGCCACTGGGACGCCGCTGCGCAGGCGCTGGTGGCCGAGTTCAGGCCTCAGCGAAATGACTCGAGCCGCGTGCCACGTGTTCCCGTTGAACCTCTCACTGGTGCTGATTGGGGGGGGATGGGGGATGTAAGCTCAAATGGGTTGGCAAGCCGCCCACAATACGCAGAGAGGGGCATGTTCTCCAGACATAGTTTTCTTCTTCTTCTTTTAGATGATAGATCCAGTGAAGCATCTTGTTGCCCAGTGGCTTCTGTGGAAATCGAATTGCATCGTTGCAGTCTTTCGGTTGGTTTCGGTGAGTCTAGGCAGATTTCAGGGAGATTTCTGGGGGGTGCCACAGCTGATTTCGCGTGGATTCAGGTTTGATTCTAGGAGTGGGTGAACATTGTTCATGATGTTCATGGGCCCTCCGTGCAATGCTGCAAATCCCAAATCATTGGCAACGCAATCCCAAACCCTAAAATCCACAGCAAAGCTTCATGAAATCACCCCCAGCTAAACCAGAAATTCCGAAAGCAACGCTAAAATAAAACGCTGGCAAATCTTGAGCCTGACCAACACGCCCGGAACCAACCAGCCAGCAAACCCTGTTGCAAGCGCCCAAGCGGGCAAGTGCTTTACGGGGCTCCTGCCAGTTAAATACGCAGGGCCTGCAATAGCAAACAATATTATTCCTTGTCCATTCGAGGCTCGATTCCTCCAAAAGGCCTTTCATGGCAAGCCCTGCTCTGCAGCTCGCACGAACGAGGCAGACGCTGACAACTTGCAAGCGAGCGGCTGATCTGGTTCACCTGCATCTCCAGCACGCCCAAGAGGCCCAACGCCCATGTCCAGCGTCCATGAAAGGCACAGCCATGGAGGAGGCTATTGAAACTGATGACGTCCGGAGTGAGCCTCCTGGCAGCTCCCAACCCCCGTCCCAGGCTGGACCTCGTTGAAGCCACCCGTTGCTGTCGTGTTCCGGAGCATGACTTTGGTGGAGGTAGCTGAGGCTTTGAGAACTGTGATGCTTCTACAGCTGGCACAATGGGGGAGCTTCGCCGCACGAAATATCAATTTGAAGCCGCAGCCTGCAAGCAAAAAGCGTGCGGCTTCTCATACGCACATGTTTCCAAGCGGGCAATTGCTGCAGAAGCTGGAAAAGCTTTGCGGATGAAAAAGCCACACATTCTTTCTGGCAGGCTGCGGCTGGCTACGAATCGATGTTTTGTGTAGGCAACACGCTCTTTCCCCCAAAGCTGAGTGAACCTCCAGCGCAAATTGGGCTTCTCTCAAGCTGCGGTGGAACTGCCATGATGCAGAGAACCATGTGTGTTTTGAACAATTTTCGCTTGAACCATTCATTGTCAACGCGCTCGATGGCACGGAGCCTTGGGGGAGTCGCCACCTAGTTTTTCCATCCCAAGTCTGAAAACGCAGAACACTTGCAAACTACAACCCCTGGAAGAATTTCAACGGGAACTGCTGGAGAAACGCAGTAAAGGTGGAGGTTCAATCCCATTTAGAGACAACGGGGTTCTCCAAAAGATAATTGCATCCAACATGCAACTGATTCGTAGTAAATCGTTAAATGCGTTTCCCAAAGGTGGCAAAACTGCATCCCTCTCGCCCAAAACGAAAGACAAGTTCCGCTTCCCAACTTCCCGGTCCTCTGGGCCATGGCCTGTACCAGGCTGAGGCCGAGGCCCAAGTTGGCCCCTTTCTCGCAGGCCGCGAGCCCGCAATTGAAGGCCACCACCGAGTCGGCGTCAGCCAGAAGAGCTAAACCCACCTGACGGCCAAGCTTTTCGTTCGACCTCGTTTCCCTGTCATGCTTTCCTCAGGCTTCCTTTGGGCTTCCTTGTCAGCCTCCCTTTGAGCAGGATTCCTTGTGTGTCGGTTTAGTTTCTGTATAAGGGTTTGGGTCTGCCATCTAGTATTGGAGGGGCTTCCTCCTAAGAGTCACTGCAGAGGTCATAGGCACGTAGGACAAAACCTGCTCAAATTCTCGTTAGGTAGCCAATGTTGGCAACTTGGTGCAACGAAAGGAACGTATGCACGTGAGTTCTTGAACACGAACAGTTGGTCTGCCCGTCTGCCCCCAGTGTGTCAGAAGCTTTGGGAAACCAAAAGAAAATGCGCACTTTGATTGGAGTTCCGCTAATTTGACTCAAGTTTCTGGGGTCTCGGCCATTTTTGGCAAGACTCCAGCTATGATTCGAAATGTGCAGGATCCCTCGAACTATTGTGGGCAAGGGGCAGAACAGTTTTGACCATGTTAATAAATATAGGAAGGAGACCAAAGGCCCCCTGAGAACCTTCTTAGAAAGTGCTCCTAGAAGGGTTCTGAGCACCTTTGTGGGAGGTAGGGCCCTAAATTTTACATGTTTCTCCTGAAGCAGAAGGGTGCACGAAGGCAACGGCTTTCGAAGCTTGCCTGCCACTGGCTACACTTTTCACAGGCGCTCATGCACGCACTCAAGCTCACCGGGTTCGGCAGGCAGCCCAGGAGATGCAATGCCATCCTCACGTGCGACAAGCTGCGTTAGGCCCGAATAAGGTGAAGCCCCGTGTCGCCATGCCCAAACTGACAAAGCGCTGTTACACCTAAACAAATAAACAGGCAACAGGAGAGCTTAGCATCTGCCAGTGGCCGCCCCTCTCGCATGAAGTGATGCAGCTGCTGTAGCTCGCGGCAGTCGGCTCAAGCTTTGCTTGCTTCATCTCTTCGAGCAGCTCCAGCGCAAGTGCCAAATGTCCGCGGCAGCAGCTGATCGCCGAGTTGTAGCTGATCGCATTAGGCAAGACCCGAGCCCCTCTCATGTCTGCAAGCAGGGCCACGGCGATTTGCCACCCTGCTTTCTCGCAAGCAGCGATGCAGCTGCTGAAGTTCACGACATTGGGTTGCACTGATCTCAAGGTCATACTGGCCAACAAGGACAGGGCAATGGGCCACTCCCACTCCAGGGAGCTGAAGCTGAGGACGTTTGGCTGGGTGCTCCATGCTGGCATTGTGTCCAAGACGTGTAGTGCCAAAGGCCACCTAAAAACCTTCATCACCCCAAAGCTCACCACGTTCCGCTGATCGCCCGCCCAAAGCAGGTGCAGGGCTCTGGCCCAATTGGCTGCGCCCGCAGACTGAAGTCCTTACAAAAACGGGCTGAAGCCATTGGAACCGACTTCCCGTTGCGTGAGCGAGCACGGCCCGGGGAATGGAGCAGCAAGCGTCAACGGTCAACGCGTGGCCAACATCGTCCCTTTAGTGACATCTAGAGAACCACTCGTGCCATGGTCTGTAGGCGCATCAATTGAGAGTGTTCTCCAACCACGGGAAGGACCATGGCCCATCAATTTCAACCGGGATCTTCAAACGCTCCTTTTGTCCCTCTTTTTGGACAACACCTTTTGAGGTCAAGCTGGAATGAATTTCCAATTTGTGGTGTGAGGTTTGTCGGGGACATAGAAGGAGCATGAAGGAGCCCTGTTCAATTGACAGGGAGCACGCCATTCCGAGGCGCCGCAGGTGTAGTTCACCACATCCGGTCGGAGCTCCTGGGAGGGCATAGACCTCAACACCCGCAGGGATGCCCGCCAGTCCTTGCGGGATTCGGGACATGAGCCACAAGGCACCTCTTCGAGGCCAGCTTTCAGACTGAAATGAAGTTCCGTGAGCACTGCGAGCACCTGTCTTCAATGCCAGTACGGCAAAGGTAAGCCGAAAAGCCGTTGCCAATTGGGCGAAGGTTCTTCACCAAAAGTGCTGAGAAGGCGGCCCAAAGCCGCATTCTCGGCCAGCAAAAGCCCACGGCTCCAGTGGGCCTTGCCACAAGCCACGGCTGCGCTGTTGTGACTGATTGACTGAGGAACCTCAACTGGGCGGCTTCCGTGCAGTGCCAACCCTGGGAACATGAATCTGGCGGTCCCCCAAAATATAACATGACGGTTGCCCTATACACCCCCAATGAATCAACCCAAGGTCTATTCCCCCCTGGGTTATCGTTTGCATGTGCTCACGCAAACAAAAAATCGGAAAAGGTGGCATGTAACTACGTAACGTGGATCCTTTTGTGCTCATCTCACACACGTTTTAATACGGGCGTCTATCCCCGCTGAAGCCATGCCCTCGAGGAAGTGCACAGCTGCATGCCAGGCCGTGGCGGCGGCTGCTGCGTGGATGGCGGCGCCAAAGGCAAAACCATCGAGCTGACGCTCATTAAGAAGCTCCGCAACTTGTCGCCAAAGCTGCTGCCTACTGAGGGCCTTGATGCGGCCCCGCGCCTCAGCTTCCCGCGACAGTCCCGTTTTGGGGCCGCCCGTGGTGCCCATGGCCCCATTGGGTTGGGGCTGCCCGGCGCCCCGGCGCCATGCTGCAAGCTCGTGGCCTAACGGCACCGCACAGCGGTGGGCTCTCAGCGGGACATGGGGTCCGACTACCCCGAAGCCACGAGCGAGGCTCGACTCGCAAGTCTGTGCCCGGGCGGGAAAGAACGAGCCTGCGGATGCTTTCCTAGTGCAGACGATGCACGTCCTCTGCAAGCACCAAGGCAATGCAATGGCTTGTCGGGCAACGACAATGCAAAGCCCAACTTTCATGAGCCAAGCCCAGCAATCAGCACCCCTGCCTTCTGCCACTTGGTTGCCTCTGTGGTCACTGGCGTGCCTAGCAGCACGACGTCGTCCACTACGTGGAACTCTCCCATGTCGTAGAGCTCACACCTCGCGGTCAGTTGGGGCAAATTAGTCGTGCCAAAGCTCTGGGGTCCGGACAAGCAGTAGACAAGCAAGCGAGCACCTCGTGCTTGCACAACCACAACCCCCCCCCGAAAGAAATCCTTTCCAGTGAAAGTGAGGGAATCTCAGGGCACTGCAGCCGTCCAATCTTCCCATGGCAAGGGTCACAACCCTCAACGAACCCGAGTATGGCGCCCATGGAGTGGCCGATCAGCGTGACAGGCCGCTGCCCAACCGTCTGCCTGGCCCAAGTCGAGCCGCGAGCCTTCCGCTGCCCCATGACAAACAATGGACAGGGATGGGGGGATGCCTTTCAAAACGCATGTCTCCGGGAGGCCAACGGAAAAGGCGCTTGGAATAGTTCAGCAGACCCTTGCCAAAGTGCACTCGCAGAGAACCAACATCCAAATTCCGAAGTCTACCATCAACCCTAGACCTGCAAACTCAAGCAAGGCAGGGCCGAAAAGCCAACAGCTATGGCTGCGCAAGCTCGCGGGCGCCTGTCCGCCAGCACGTGGGCCAAGCATTTGCCACCCATGCGGGCGCGCTCTACACCCACCAGCCTGGGCTGACCCTGAAACAAAATGAGCAAAGGGATCTACAAGGAACAACTCAGCACCGCAAATGGTCTCATCTCAACCTTTGGTTGATTCATTGGGGATGTCCGATTGTGGGGAAACACCTCTATCAATGCGCAGGATTTATCCAGAAAAGGCCACAAAGGGAAGCTGGGGGATTGAAAACCTCAAGGGAAGTCAGCCTTGTTTTGGCCCCCCCTTATCACATGCCCAAATGACTCCTCCGGAGACTCTGGCCAGGCATTGTCCAAGTTCGCCATCGAGGACACAATCCACACTGGCCATGCCACTGTCATGGCCTCAGAAATTTGGTGCGCCAAGGTCAGAGTTACCAACCTTTCCCGCGACCCGGGAAATTGGACGCTTTTTCCCCAGTGTTTGTGGGAAATGTAGCGAGTCCCCCCCCCCCGTCTGTCCAAACTAATAAATCGCAGACTACCCACAGCCATTTCAGGGGTTCTTCATTGAATTTCATAGCCATGTGAACGTGAGCCATGGTCAACCTTGCTAGGTGGTCCCCTCGGTAGCCTATCCACTGGTGGCCTTGATTCTCCAAGTTCTAATGCACCGTCTCTCCAAATGGCTTGGGGACAGATTAGTCAATCCAAAACGCTAAGGGCAGCGGCTGAGCCCCACGAGTGGCATTGAGGCCCTGGCTGCCAAAGATCCCGCCACACCTATCGGATTTGCGCAACGCCAAGGTACAAACGACCTCATTCACCCCAATCCTAGGACCATCATTCAGCATGTAGCTTAACGGCAGTGGGAATAGCCTCCACACCTCAACTGTTTGTGGTATGAAAGGACCTTACTCCAACCATGCTCAAGAGCTTTCAAAAACCAACCGCTAAGCCGACTGTGGACAAAAAATGGCAGGATGGGTAACACTTCGAAGCTTGTTTTGCTTGTTTGCAAGTAGAACTGCTTGACGCGACAGAAGCTCGGGAACGCTCCGTGGCTTTAGGGGTGTTTTAATTCTAGACCCTTGTCCCCAAGCAACCCTGAGTAACTTCCCTTTTTCCACAGCGCCTGAGTTCCACCGCATAATTGCTGCACATAAAATGGGTCACATGTAAAAACCACACCCGATCGCGTGTAATTTGATGATGAGATAGGCGTCAGTTCTTGGGGTCGTCAAGGCAATATCTCTTCGGGCTACTTGCCAAAGCCTTGCCTGGTGAAACGCTCGCAGTTGCAACTTCCCTTGTGGGAGCCAGAGGCAAGGCGAGCCAATGAATTCCCGAAACGCGGCATCTCAGTTTCGTTCAACTCACCGATTTGCATGCTGCATCACTCGTGCCTTGCAAGGTGCAAGGAAAGGACCGGACCACCCTAAGACTGCTAGACCAGGGAGCAACCAAATCTTCAACAAGCCCGAGCCAATGGAACGGTTTCACCAAAAACGAATCCTGGAACTCTTCCTAAACAATTTTGCTGATCCGGCAATTCCCCCAGGGTGAGCGTTGCAGTGCGTTTCACGGGACGGAAAGGCTCGCAAGCCCGATTCAATGTCGAAAAGCCGTGCAAACTGGAGGCTGACCATTCTGGGACCATAGCCAGCATGGCCCCAATGGAGCTCACCCCGCCCCCCCTTGCACGCAAAAATGCATGCCCTCATCAAGCCTCATGGCAGAACTGGCACTGGGTCCGCAGAAGTCAACAGAACTCATGGTCAACCAAAACTCAGCAACACCAATCATCGCTCACAAGAAAGCAAGCATACCTCATTCTTCCCATGAAGGAAAGACTCTGGTTGCATAAATGTCAAGAACGAGTACATCCAGCTTGCATAGGAATCATAGAACACGGTGGGAATTTCTGTCAGAGGACAAGCGACGTGACCAAACTTACACGCCTCGCCCTGTCCCACCCTTTTTGCTGGTGGTCAAGCGGAGACCGTCGAAGACAGCAACACAGTGCTAAGTAAGTCTTGCATGACATGACTGCTGTCAAAAACAGCTTCTTTGGCCCCTTGCTTCAGGAGCCCAAAAATGTGTGCCTGTGAACCGCCACCCCCCATCTTTGACGCCAGATTGAAGTTTCCCACAATTTGAATTTCCTTCTGCCAAATGGCCCCGAAAATAGCCGAAAGGAGGTCACTGAACAAACCATTTGATAGGCCTTTAGGGGCAGCCAGCATGTGTAGCGCCCTTTCAATCATGATGGTTTCCTTTGGTTAGCGATGTGGGTAACGGTATGGAGCATCTTTCCCAGAAAGCCAGGGGGGGAACTGGATGTGGGGTTTCCGACTGTCGGCTTGCCTAGTGGCGATGGGTCAGCACCACTTGGGCTCATAGCCGCTCTCGCCTCCAGAACGGGGACAGCTTTTGGCCTTTTTGAAAGCGAAACCAACAGATCAAATATGTTGAAACAAGGGGCTGGCCCAAGCCTGGTGGCAAAAACAATCTTTGAAGGAGTTTCTGGAAACAAGTTTTTTGCTGAGGGCTGCCATAAAAGAGTAAACGGAAGTCGTGCTTCTTCTACTGGGTGACACAACCCGAAATTAAAACATGTTTAAGAATTATTGCTTGAAAAACCTTTGTTTCCCTTGCAAGGATAACCGGCCTGTCCTCTCTCCCTGTCGTGCTACCCTGTCACCCGCCTGCCGCTGGAGGCATATTATAGCCAGTTGCCCATTCCGAGCCTGTGCCTGGCAGCAGTTTGGGGATGCAACACCGGGCTGCAAACCCACCGCCTCACTACTGGTGTTCGACCTTTGCCATGAATCAAGGGGCATCAAGGGGCACTTGAAAGGGATCTGGAAAGGGGAAGTGTCCTTTAACTAGTGAAGCTCTCCCTGGTCTCTCTGCCGTTGCGTCCAGAGGGTCTTGAGCAGTCGGCCTAGCAGCTAGCCACGCGGCAAATACCCAAGTCGGGATATATATATATATATATATCCGTTTTGGTGTCCAAGCAAAAACGAAGCATGCAGCTGATGCATGCCCGACCTGCTTTTAATTTCTTGAAACTGTGGGCTGGAGGGTGAACAGGGTGGTCCCGGCCGCTTTCGATAAATGAAGCTCAAAGAGAAACCAAGAGTTACCCAAACCATGCGAAGGTTCTATTCACATTAGGCACAGCCTCAAGTACATGCCCGAGCCTGGTGAGCCGGGCATAATGGGCATATAGGTGCCCGTCATCATCCCCGGCGCCTGGTACATGATGGCCTTGGCTAGGCGCACCGCCATGTCAGGCGGTGCAACGCATACGCCCTCCCCCATTCTGCCTCAGGGTTTGTTTTTTTTTCTTGGGGGGGGAGGGACGGGTCGCAGCTGTACCTTTGCCCTCACTGCAGCTCCAGCATTATGAGGTTCAAAAGCGGCCATCAAAAGGACAGGCCGGTCGAAACCTATCATTGTCATGTGCTGGTCGCATGCTCTCTATACATGGTGATTGGGAGCGACAAAGTCGCCCGCCGGCCTGCCTAATTACCCGCACACCCGCACGCGCACAACTAACAGCAAAGAACAGCAGGTGCCAAGCAAACCCGATGTCGCGAGCGCCGTGACCGCGCGGTGCAGCCAGGTCGCACTAGGACGGTGGCATTGAGGCATCAAAGCCGCGGCAACGGCCAAAGGATCATCCTCGGCAAGGGAATCGTTTCAGGCCACGCTCGCATCAAACATCCCAAAAAATTAGAGCATGAGGCAACAAAGGCCGGACAACGCTAGCGCACCAAAGCAACAAATACCCTATGATTGCAGTCTAGATCACGACACACGCTAACAAACCAAACTTGCAGCCATTCAACATGCGCATCTGACATATGTTCAGTGTGAATTGTGCATCATCCCGGCCCCAACCCCGGTTTCGCCTCCGCGCCCAGGGTGAAAATCAGCTTTTTCTCTTGGCGCGAGCGGAAGTTCACTGAGAACCTCTCAGGGCCAGGCTGGGCTGATGGGGGCTGGGGGCCAGGGGTAAGCCAGCTGTTTGAAGGAGGCGTTGGACAGGATTCACAAGATTTAAGCTTGCAACAACGGCCAGCCCATTGAAAACTCAAGCCGCATTTGCCCAAAAGCTAAGCTTTGAATTACATTCACCTTCGCGTACCAAAAAAGAAGAGGGCCCAGTAGAACGCCAACTGCAAACGGAAATCATGACAGCATATTCTGAAGCCACACCTTGCACCAGTGGTGATAGGAGGCATCACGACATCAACCTTGTGGGAAGTGGGTCGATTCTCCAACAGCTTGCCTGCACAACAACATAAATAACACTATTCACTAGCGAGACAACATGGAATATTGCAAGGCCTCGTCTTTCCCAAAAGGACAGGCCCCAAGACGCTTAGCATGGCATCCAGCTGGGCACTGGGCCCACTTGCCTGTGATACATGATCTGCGGCAGCATCACCACGTCCCTAGGAGAGCGCATCCAGCCAGCATACCTGGGCATGTTGCAACCCTGGGGGCATTGCAAAGGGCTTTAGAGAGACACGGAAAAGCCCCACCAAACCCAAGCGGCCCAAAGCTAGTCCTTGCACCAAGTCACAGGCACCAGGTGTTCAGCAGCCAGGCGAGGCCCAGCAGCACAGCCAAGGCCTAACTCGCCGGTTGAGTCGAATTCACCAGACGGGTGTGTGTGTGTGTTGTGTTTGAGTGTGGCACTTGTTGTTGGGCTTGGCTTTTTGGGAACATAAGGGACAAGTCGGACAAGTTGGGCGAAGACTTGTGCCTCATTACCTGGCTCACATGTCAGCACGCAAGAATGAAGCTTAACCTTTTGGCGTGGATGGTTCGGAGAACACTGGTCAGAAGGTCGAATAGGGACGAATGAGCTGATTCAAGGCTCTAGGTAGGCCCCAGATTGCGACAAAAAAGCCACAACAACAAACCGCTTATATCACTAAAATTTGGCTTGTCACTATCCGAACCCTCACTTCCCCACAAGGGCCTGGGGAAAATGAGCTTTGTTTTGGGGGAGGGGGCTCCACTTCCAACACACGTCTTTTTCCCTCTCCGGGGTCCGAAAATAACAATCATACTATAATGGGCATGGCTGCTCCTTCCAAAGGCGTTTTGTTTTCAGCCGGTTCACGGCCAAAATGAGGGAACAACCCTAATGAAAGCAACATTCATCATGACAGAGGTTGCAAGCCAAATCGCCATGTAAGGTTGCTATGGTCTGCCCAAAACGCACGACTCACTGTATACGGCGACCAGCCGCATGTCTGGGGTTGGATGTCCTGGATTGGATGTCTGGGGTTGGACACGTTTGACCCCCTAATTCATATGGCAAATTCCATAACCAACGACCACACGCGTCGCTCGCCCCAAGAGAATGCAGCCCAGTAACACAAAATAACACAAACACCCCGTTAAAATGGCACCCAGTGATTATCATTTATATAATATGCCTGTTTCAAAATATGGGTGCCTTCTCTAGCATAACCAAGACCAGCTATTTCAGGGGTCCCAAACTCCCCCCCCCCGGTTATCGTTCAAATGGGCACAACCTCTAAGCGAACCATCCCCCTCCCCCCAAAAAAAGCAAAGCCACCCTTATTCACCCTTGAAGGACACCCTCCACTTACCTACAAATCTTTCAAAAAATCAAAGACCTGAAATAAGGAACCAAACACAGGAAACTCTACACGCAGTTAGCCAAACTTTGCTATTTGGCCGAGAGTACCTCTAGAATTTCCTCTGTCTGGCTTCTATGAGGCCCACATCATGGCTTTCGCTCGCTTAAGGCGGTGCGAGCTCGCCATAACCCGCACCATCCCGCACCAAGCTTCGGTGCTGCCCACTGCCGCAGCCAGCAGCGGCATCTGCACGCCGCTGGCGGGCTCCAGGGGCGAGGCAGTGCACATAGGCCTGGAGAAACGCCGCGGTGGCCATGGGGGGGCTGGGGGGCTTGGGGGGGCCGCGGGGGGAGGGGTTGCCTCTCAAGCCCAGCAACAAAAAGGTCAAGAACAAGGGGACAAATTGACCAAGAAAGGAGATGCGGTTGTGGCCGGTGAGGCGACAAAGCTCGACCGACTTTTCACCGGCTTGGCAGCTGGTGAGGCAATGCCACCCGAGTCGCTGCTTCACGTTCTTGCAAATGGACAGGTCTTGGCCAGTCGTTGCCAGTACGCAAGTCCTGAGCTTGCGCAAAACTCAATCTGCAAGCAAAAGTCGAAGGGCAAATGTAGTAGCAATGTGGGCATGAGCCAAAATGCGGGGACCCCAAAATGGTGCAATCCTTTTGGCTTCCCTTTAAACCAGCCTTTACCCAGCAAAACCAAAAAACAACAACTCGAGGCTTCTTGCCGGCAGTCCCTGACCGTCAGGCTCTCTGGCATTGGCCTACAAACAGCTCTTGTTGAAGAGCACGGCCGGACCGAAAAGGATCAACAACCGCGTGAGCAAGTCCCAAACCATTGAAACAGGGTTGTCGGATACTTCAAAACCAATTGAATTTAGTCACGACTGGAAGAGTAAACCATTAGTGATCATTTATCCGCACAATTCCCTGATTTTGTATAAATATGTTTCTTTGACAATCCCTTTTTGTTTCCGAGGGCCTTTATGAATCACTATCCCACATTCAGTTCAAGGGCACACGTGCCAAACCAAACCCTGACAGAACTGAACTCTACGACTCTATGCCCCACAAACGCAGGCCATCGACTAATACTCCTTGTTGCACGTGGGCACAACTACATTTGTCACTTCCTTTTACATTCATGTGAAACAAAACATTTACAATGCCCCGGCCAAAAAAGCCACATGGCCATGGGGCAAAATCCTGTACCCCCAATGAACATCCCAATCCTCACTAAAATAGACTAAAATGGGTGGTGCACCTACCCCAAAATGGTTCCATTGCGTTTTGACCCACAGCCACATGTGGTTCTTTTGCATGGTGTGTCAATTGGTGGAAAGCGAGTCATCGGTCAAAGAGCTAAACCTAGTCCAACGTCCCGAAAACTCTCGAAGTGAGCAGAGCCGACTCTGGCCCAACCGAACGCATGGCCGGACCCGCACCCAAAGTTCAGCTGAGTACCTGAAGAAGCGAGTCTGGCTGCTATACATACTGTCGCGAGTCAGGATTAATCAATCCAGTACACACGTCACATATATCCACCCTGTTGCCATTTCCATTGAACACACAATGGGTTGTTGCAATTAAATTCTTCTAAATCCTCGCAACAGGTTAGGTAGCACCTCAATGCATGGCTGGGGAACCCTATTGCTTTAAGGCCGTTTTCTGTGATGCCTTCGAAATCACGTCATGTGAATGGCCCCCTTTGGCATCACAAGGCTTATGTATGCTTATGTCCTCCCCAACCATGGCCATGGCTACGTGCAAGCGTAGCCGTGGCCTTGCCAGCCCAGTTCTCCCCGTCCGGGCCGCAAATCCGCGAGGCCGCCGCAGCTGCAGTTCCCGACCCCACAGGTGGGCAACAGTGGGGAGCCCGGCTCTGGCGCGCAGCTGCCAGGGCCGCCTGGGGTCCCACTGCGGTCCCTACACTTCACGGAAACTCACCTTGGGACCCCAAAGCATCCCAAAGCTGATATTTAACATCTGGCAACATCTGGCAACATCTGGCAACACAGGGACCCCTGAGCACCGCAACTTTGGTTCCTCTCTTGGTTGTTCGAAATTGGGAGGGGTTCCCGAATCCCCGAATCCCCGAATCCGAATCCGATCATGGTGGCACACCGCCACAAGGGAAATTGGTATGGAGAAAGGATTGATTTGAACAACCCGGCCTCTGGATTTGCTCCCTAGCCATGGTAGTGCCGGTGTTCTCCTATTTGAATTGCCCCATGTTCCCCTTGCGTTTCTGATAGTATCCTTGGTTTTTGGTCTCTTGCATTCAGGCTACCCCAAGTTATGTAGTCTCTGCTGTTTTTCTCAGGGTGCCTGACGCTCCAATGTTCCACGCCATCCAGCTCTCACCCGGCTCCGTTCTATAGAACAGGAACTGGACTTCTATGATGCTCAGGCAGCACTACAACTACATTGCTAGTTTCAGGGAACATGAGTTCAGTGTCAACATCAAGTGAGTGGCCGACATTTTGCGGTTGGAGGAATTGATGCTACGTGGCATGGCTCCAGACGCTTCCAACAAAAACAGGTTGGCCTTGAGATGGTGGTCTCAGGTATATCACATGTTGGATACGCAAACTCCTGGAAAACAACAACGGGGCTTTGTCCGGTCACTTGTGTTGCAACATCTCGCCAACCAAAGCTTCTGATGTTTTTTGGCAGCTCTGTCCAAGCCGTGTTGTCTGGGAAAAGGGCGCCTTTCAAACCAGTTCAACATGGCAAGAGCCGTAGCCAAATTGGGCAACTGATGGCTCATCCGCGGATCACTGGAAGCGTACCTTGACAAGCCCTGGCATGGAACTCGTTGCTGTTCATTCAATGAATGGACTGTATGAAGCACGATCGAAATTACTTACTTGCGGCCATTTCGCTACTCTGTTTGAGCGCCCATCGTTTTCTAGCGTTCTGTATTTTCTGACACTTCTCACTCTGCAAGTATTGCGGGAATAGAGGAGCAGAAAGAGAGGCAGAGAAGGGAAGAAGGGAGAGAAGGTGTACGGGAAGGGAATAAGGGAAGTGAAGAAAGCAAGGAAACCAAAGAGGGAAGACAGGCAGGAATTAGAAAGTAGAAATGGAAAGGAGGAAGAGGAGGAGAAAAGCAAGACAGGCAAGGAGGAACGAAGGAATTAAAGCATGAAGGAAGGAGGAAGAGGAAGGCAGGAAGGCGGAAGGCGAAAGGCGGAAGCGGAAGGAAGGAAGGAAAAGGAAGAAAGAAAAGGAAGAAAGGATTGAAGGAAGGATTGAAGAAAGGAAGGCAGGAAGGAAGGAAGGAAAGAAGAAAGGAAGGAAGGAAGGAAGGAAGGAAGGAAGGAAGGAAGGAAGGAAGGAAGGCAGGCAGGCAGGCAGGCAGGCAGGCAGGGAGGGAGGAAGTCAGGAAGGCAGCAAGCAAGCAAGCAAGCAAGCAAGCAAGCAAGCAAGCAAGCAAGCAAGCAAGCAAGGAAGCAAGGAAGGAAGCAAGGAAGCAAGCAAGCAAGCAAGCAAGCAAGCAAGCAAGCAAGCAAGCAAGCAAGGAAGCAAGGGTATCGTTTTTTCAGTGTCCCCTATCGTTTGCCATAGTGTTGTGCATTTCCGCAGCATCAATGAAACGCCGAAAGCTAAATTCAACAGAAGTAATTTTGACGCTTCATATACGTCCTGGTCGAAAAAATGGAAGTGAGAACGTTTATCCGAGTTTATCCCGAGACTCTTCTGGGGCGAACCCTTGATCCCATGAAACGGGAACATTTCTAGGCGATGCTGGAGATAACTGTTAGGGACCGTTCGCTCTCGTCGTGTGCGGCTGGCCCAAGGCGCCCAAAATTCCAAAGGCGTTGTCAAGGTGAAGTGCGGAGTTCAACACCCAGCGGGTCCCTGCTGGCTGAAAGCTGAGAACGCTGAGGCATGGGCACTCAGTGCGGCGGCTGAGGCCATAGGCAACCGGGCCTCCAGTATCTCTCATCACGTCTCTCTCATCTGCTCAAAATGGCCCCAATGACCCAGGGGTGCTGGAGTGACCTTGAGGATAGTCAGAATCATCCTTGACCTAACATCCGGGCCCTTGCCCAAGCCCGATTCGTGCTCTGACTGGCTATGGCATGGCCTGAAATCACCCACAATGCTGCCCAGAGACACAGCACCACCAAGAAAAAGCACCTGGCAAAGAAACGCAAGGCCCTGCAGGCAAAATGTGAGGGTGCCCTCTTTTGAGGGCACCTTTTGTTTGTTTGTTTAGGGGAAAGCCAGAAGGGAACACCGACACGGAGCCAACCCAATGTTCAAGCTACCAAATCCCTCTGGGGGGGCCAAGGTCCAGTTCCACAAGGGGCACATGACTTATCGATGGCCCAGTGAATGAGCCCGTCCCTTGCTCTCGCCACTGCCCTTGCTTGGTGGGGATCCACTTCGAGATGCAAATGAAACCAAGCTGAACAATGTCTTTTGGTTCACCTGCCGCTCCTGCAATGGAAGCGACAACTTAATTGCAACTCCCCTCTCAAAAGAACAGGGAAAACGCAGAAACCCTGTTTTCCCGTTGGGTTGACCTTCAGCAAGCAGAAGGGTACTGGGAACCACTGAAAAACCTGAGGGAAGCCTTTTGACAGTCGTCCGGTTGTTTCACTTGCTTCCATGAAAGCCGAACCAAGAGAAACCCGTGCAGTGCGCCGTACAGGTTGAACCGGAAGGTCGTTGAGCCAACAAGAAGGCCCGACCTCCCCGCCAAATTGCCCGCCGAGTGTCCACAGGATCCAAACAAACAGCACGGCGCCGGTGAAGGGCCTCCGACGCAACGTCATGTCAGGTGTTCAATGTCAGGGCCTCCGACGCACTTAATACGTCCACCTCCCGTTGGGTGCCTTCTTTTTGTAGAACAAATGTGACCTATGAATTCCTTAACATCCACATTGAGCCCAACTACAGCGTATTTCAACTCAATGCGACTCACCCAGAAATGTGTCAAACATTGTCAGGCTCCCTTGTTGTCACTTTCCAGCTGGTTCCAGCAATCTGGTAGATGGTTGGCCTGCACCCTCATGAGTGCCATGAAATGGGGTGCGCGCGAGTGTGTGTATGTGTGTGTGTGTGGGTGTGGGCGAAGGGGGTGGGGGTGCGTGCGCGTCGGCGTGGGCGTGTGCTGTGTGTGAAGTGGGGGCCCCTTTACATCTTCGGATGCAATGAGAAACTAGTTATGCAATCACAATCCCCCAACTCAAGACAACAGGAAGAGGGAACCACAGGCAACTTTGGCCCAATCGGGATCAAACATTCAGGGTGGTGGGTCAGCACGGAGGTGTGCCTGCCTCTGGATCCTGTATCTGGCTGCCTCAGCTTGTGCAAACGCTTCGACCGCAGCTTTAGGCTTTTGGGAAGAGATGTTTTTAGTTCTGGACGTGACCCCCAGCCCCACCCGACACCGGGAAACCAGGGTGACCCTCGAACATAATCTTCCTCCCGAAAGCCGGCGCAAGTTCAACGTCAGGAACGGAGCAAGCTGCAAATCAATGCTCAGCTCATACCTTAACTTATGTAGAGCCAAACTTTCGCAAAGCGTGCTCGACGAGTCCCAAATAAAATCGGGGGTAGCGAAAAACATGGAACGCAGCCTCAGCCTCATAGGTTCAACTTGGATTGCTAAAACGGACGGTAGACAAATCAGGGCCTGGACAAAATTAACATTTGCCCACCCCCGCCCCTTTCGTTTCCGTCATGTGTACGAGAAACTAATACATGTGGTATGTAGAACCCGGTTTGGATCCTAGACACAATTTACTTCAACACGCCCTAACCCGTGGTTGAAGCTAGCAAACCCTAGCAAGGGGCTAGGAGGCACTTGGAAGGCAATATTCCCCTTGTACATGGCTTTTCTACCAGGATTCCATCTGAGCTTTAGGTTCCACCAAACTCATACTCCCAAGAAGTTGCATCGGCGATATAAGGGTGAAAAGGGGCACCCAAAGAAGCTCAATCCGAGTTGAAGGCTAATACGGCGACTCCTGTGGCAGCACCCTGAGACGCCCAAATGGGATGGACCAGGTTTGGTTTTTGGAGTTCTAATAGTTCTAATGGTCTTCAGGGCAGGCAGCAAGGAGTCTCCTAGCAAGGTGAAAATAATGGTGTTTCTCAAAGTGAGGGATTGCCCCAGGTTGCATCATTGTTCCCAACCGTTTTGAGACATGACATGGAACACACCCCACTGCGATAGCCCAGCGCCATATTGCACCGTCGAAGGGGTCTTTGGAATGGGGTTTGTAACTTGTAACTGCGATGCTTGCTCCAAGGGTGTTTGTGGTTTTTTCGGACTGCTTCTCAGGTGGTCTAAAGGCCGGGGCGAAAGCCTAAGTGAAGCTCGTTCCTGCTATCTGTTTTACACAATCATGGAAGTGAAGGGTCCTTCAAAATTGACAATCCGCCAAAAACCATCCAAAACCCATGCCTGTTGGACAAATATGGTACACAAGTGTTCTCATTTCGGAAGCAGCCATTGGAAACCACAAATCAAATAGACAATCAACAGCAACAACAAAACACACACACACACACACACACACACACACACACACACACACACACACACACACAGGAACACTGCAAAAGGATACAATTTTGCCCAAATATGGGTGTCTTTGAGGGTACCCTTCTGGTCGATGATAAAGGGGGCTAACAGGAAGAACACACATTCTACTGGGTCCCCACATGAGACAAATCCTGCTCCGGCCGGGGCGCCACCTGGTCGCCCAGCCGCTCCGCCACGCCCAGGGAGGCCCGGGCGAAGCCCCGGAAACGGCCGCAGCGGCACCGGAAGATGCCCAGCCACCAACCTACGGCTCCAAAAATCCAGGGGGGGGGGGAACCCTATTTTTTGACCCTTCCGACTTGTTGTTTACCCTGCTCAGTTTTTGGTTGGACGATGCAAACGCTTTAAACATGTGAGAGCATTGGGATTCCAGTGACAGCCCGCCCCCCCCCCCCCCAACAACTAATTTCGAGAACCCCTCAAATGCTCTCTTTGATGCACCCAGCACAAAGGATCGAAAGATGGCACCCAACGAATCAATATTTCCCTTTGAGTCACCCCGACAGGCTGTGAGCTGTAAAGGGTCGAATCCCCCCTCCTTGAGTAGGGGCGGCCGTGCAAAGATCCTCGTGATGATTCTTTGTCACCTGAAAAGCGAGCTCCTTGCACCTTTCACTTCCCGGTGTGCCTTGGGGTTCCTTGCCTGTGGCGCATTGGCCACAGTGCAGTCAAACAATAAAACGCTAGCCCCAAATGGATTGCAGCACATCGACCCCGCCCAAATTGGACACGTGGAAAAGCGCACAAGTTGTAGCCTAAGGCCATGGTCGGATGGGGCTTTGCCTTGGACCACCAGCTCCGACCCTAGGATCATGAAGAATGCGCGGCAAGGCCTGCGGCAGTGGCGCAAAGCGCCTCAGAGCAACCAGGTCCCACACCGCTTGCCACCGAAATGCACTACCATGGCAAGATTGAGCTTCTGCCCCTGGCTGCCAAACCATAAGAAGGCCCCCTGACTTCCAAACCATGAGGACTTTAACGAACCGCCGTAAGTGGAAGGACTGAGGGCGACTAGCAAATGATTGGCAAAGAGATGATTCTGACTGGGTGGGACGTACGTCACCCTACAAGCCTCCCTTGACATTTGGACGCTGCTCCTTGCCATGCGTTCAAGACCATTATTGACCGTCAAATCCGGAAAGCGGTCTCCTCACTGGGTGACAAACCGACCAAAAGAGGCCTCCTTTGGTGAGGTCTTGGCTAGTCAGAGACCACACTAACAAAACCAAACCAAATCCAGCCAATCCAACCTTCAGCCAAACCACCCCAGGCCATGCCCCCTTGCAACCAAAACCTCCGAGCAAACCAGCCGAACTCCCCACGACATGGCAAGCCCTCAGCGTTCGTAGGCCCGGGCCGTAAGCACTGCCAGCGCCGATGCGGCGCCCAGCGCCTCGGAGTCGGGGCCTGGCGCTGACAGAAACAGCCCATGGGCCAAGGGGCACCCAACGACCCAAAACCAAAACCGAGGGGGTTGGGGGGGGGGAAGGGGGGGTGTCACTGCACAAAGAGGCCACCACCCGGGGGCCCGGTAGGCCCCTAGTTCTTTCCGGAAGGAAACCTGTCTTCGAAGAGCGAACAGAGTATTGGGTATCACCTTCCTAAGGTGAAGCTTAGCAGTGGCATGCCTGGTTGGGTTGACAACCAAGAGCCCGTTATGAGCCATGCGCTATGCAAAAAAATAGGTCTACCACTGCCAGCGCTCTTGGACGCGGCGTCAGGGACAGAGGCGACTTTGAAAGTTGAGAAACTGGAGGGGGCCAATGGATTTGAAGTATGCTACTCACTTGAAAAGATCAGGGTGAAAGGCTCAGCCCTGGACCATGAGTGAACGTGGGCCAGATCGAAAAATCAAGCAGTCGGATATTTAGCAAACTTGGACTCAGTGGGAGCCGGCAGTCCATTCCTGGACTAGAACCGACCGCCGTGCCGAGAACTGTTGTGTTGCCTGAGGATGCCTGAGGTAGTGACTTCCTTGGAAATGTCTGCCTTCCGCCTCACGTTTTGGCTAGCTGCCGATGGCATCTTCGTCCTCAACCAAACCTGTGACTCTTTGGGAGGGAACCCATCGCGTGAGTCGACCTGGAACATGCCAACTCCGGACCTCTAGGCCGTCAGAATCGCTAAACTGCCCTCCGTTGCAGAGCTTGCACGAAAGGCCCGGGCAAACCGTGACAAACCATGGCAATCACACCACCCAACGCCCAGGGTGTGCTTAAGACACAGCCTGTGACGTGTCTAATGTCTTACGTCTCCATGTTCCTTCACTAAGGCGCAGGGTTTTCGGCCAAGAACAAACAAGGGCACCTCCTGAAAGTGCAGAAGCCCCCCTCAACACCTGAGGGGCGTGTCATGCTTCCAAGGGTCCACAGGCAACCCCTGCAAAACGAAAGATCCGCTGCGGACGGCGGCCTTGGCTCATGTCATAGTTGCCCTCCACCCGGGGAAAGACCAGCCACATGGCGTGTGCCAGGCAGGCCGCTAGAACTAGAGTCAAGGTCAGGACGTTGAAGATCATCACCTGGTTAGCGAACACAAAACTTGGAGCCTGCCCACATGGCTTCAGTTCCGGCTTCTGAAGCAAACCCGTCCTGTTGTCTCTGTTCCGACTCAAGGCAAGGTGCCAGGAGGCTGAGCACGGGTCCGGTGCTCAGCGTCCTGATCTTCTTGTGGCGCACCAGCTTCTGTGCGGCCTCAGCCCCACGGACGTGCCCTGAGACTAGCGATGTTGACGCTGATGGGCGATTTAGCACTCAACTTTGGTCATTTACAACCGGACAGGTGCCGAGCAAACCGGTGCACAATTAGGAAGGACTGACTCTCCCGCCGTATGTTTCCCATGTACTTCAAGAAAACGGAGGTAAACCAAACTAAAGGAAGAGCCCTCAATTTAGTAAGCACCTGGTTTTTCTTGCTGGCTAGACTTCCTGCGCGGTCAGCGTGTTGCCAGATTCACTCTTTAATCACTCGGGGACAATAAGTTACTCCATCTGCTGCTGGATGTGCACACATTCCAGAACATGGCGTGCTTTGGCAGGCTGGGCTATGCGTAGGAAACGCGGACGTCTCACAAACCTCAAACGAAGACTGCAACTGGCAGCTCAAGCTTCTATAATCTTCTATAGGCATTTGCTTTCTCTCGAAGCCCAGGTGCTTTCCTGTCGTGGGTTGGTCTCAAAATTGGCGGGGCCGCCCTTTTATCTAGATGTCCCGCATCTCAAGCAGCTGAACAACTATGCAGCCGGTCATCAAGACTCTCAGCCACGCTGCGGTCCAAAACTCGGAGTTGGGATCGCCCAGGCGCGTGGTGAAGCGAACACTCGACCTGGGCGATTCGAGCAAATGCGAGTGATTGATGCCAACCACCCACACGGGAAAGGGCTTTGACCACGCAAAACCACGCAGTGCTCGAAGATGATCTGGGCAAGACCGTGCTACGTGGATCCAGGCTTGCCCTATTTGGTCTCTTGATGTCTCTTGGCATCGGACCAGGCTCATTTCACGGTATGGCCAACAGCCAATCTTTACCAATCCTCCCGTCACCCCACACACACACACCCAACCCAAACAGGGACTCCTTCACAGGCGGCCTCTCCTATCCCAACCACAAATCAAGCAAAATCAAGCGCACCTCTGAGGGCAAGTGGTATAGGAAGCCTCCTGGTTGATGGGTGCAGGCGGCCTAAGGCCTGGACACATGAGAGAGGAGGTACGAGCTGCCTTGGCACTTCACCTGCCAGGCTGCGCCGATGGATGGCACTGTGGGATTGCCTTGGCCAGACTCATGGCCGCCAAAGTGGACCAATCAACTGGTATGTGCACCAACCATATTTAAGGGCTCCCACCATTAGTTGTTGAACCACGGCACATGCTAAAGCAATCAAATTTGCTACAAATACTAAATTGTTCCAGCCATTCATGTACACTGACAATCAAACCAAAAGAAAACTACAAGAACATGATCCAAACATCAGAACTCCATTGCGCCAGGCGTGAAACCAACGAAACCAAAATATTCCATAGATGACATCATCCAATCCAATCCGCTGCCGGCCTTTTCATCCTTCTCCTCGCTCTCCTGGCCCCGTGTCCAGGTGAAGCGCCCTGAGAACTTGTCCACATGCAGCTTCTCGGAGATGCGCACGCCTGAGGCTAGCGGGATTTAATTGATGTTTAAACCATATTTTTTAAACCACCGTTGTTCGAACAACACCCTTCTTTTCCCGGCGTTCTGGCTTAAGAAATGTCGCCCAACCCTTTTGGCTTTGGCCGACGTTGCCGGCTGGGATCCATCACAACTAGTGCTCATAAGGTAAATTGGGGTGCACAACCAGCGCATAACCCCAATAGCAAGGGGGGGCAAAAGAACTTTTGAGGCTTGGGCATTTGAGGGAGGCTGTTCGGAGAATGGGAAGTCGCCAGGGAACATGGCTCACAAACGCTGGCCGCAGCCGGTACTCTTTTTTGGTTAGGTTTTAAAGGCAGAAAGGAAACATCTGTTTGCAGTGGTCCACACGATGTCCACGCGCACACACACACACACCCAAATGAAGAAAAAGAGCCCAAAGCAAGCAGCGACCTGCAATGCATGCCAGCAGTTGACCCTGCAAAGGAGGCAGTGATAGTGAACATAGTTTGAAAATAACCCTGATCATCCTTGAAACCAAGCATGGGAAAAGCTGTGCACATTGGAACCCGGAAAAGGATTCTGCCCGATGCGCACGCGACTGCGCATGTCCTCGTCGCAAAGCGTCTGCGTAAGCAAAGCTATACCTGAGCTTCTCCAAGTCTCGCATGCAAAGTCTCAGAACGTCTCAAAAACCTGCAACTTACCGCAGTCCAAGCGGAAATTGACAAGCAAGCCTTTCCAAACAAAGAACCTCGACAGGGTAGAGTTGGTCATATCCCTGATCAGCGAGTTTGCCTGCAATTTTCCGGGCAATGAAAGCCAGACAATTTATGCATCCCGGGCGACAAACAAGGTCGGGGCTTCAATATCGACTCGCAGGTTGAAAAAAAAAAGGCCTGGGTTTTAGAGGGGCTTGGGGAGCCGAGCTCCCCTTCGAGGTTCCGCGTTAAAGCGTGTTCTTCTTGGGGCTTGGTCACAGCCACGCTGCACCTCTTCTCTTCCCAAGAGGTCCATGGCATCCGGGTCAATCGGAGCTAGGGCCAATGGTCGCGGTCGGTCCCTCCATGTTGGGGCACGTGGCTCCCGTCCCGCACAACTCCAAAACGGGTAATGTTCGACCGGGAACACATGAGGAGATGCCCCATTGAAGAGGAAAACCTTCGCAAAGGGAAGCAGCTCCGAATCAAAATGCCGTGGAACCCTGGCCCAGCCACGCAACCCTCAACAAAGTTCGCAAACGCGCCCTGGGTGCCTGCGGCCGTGGCTGTGGAGATGGCGGTCGATTTCAACCTCAAACGCTTCTCTTCATCGTTGACGTGAAGCTTGCGTCCTTGCTTTCTTTCTGTCTTTGCTGTAAGAAGTCTCCCCCCCCTGGTGTCCCATCCTTGCTTCGCCTCTCCTCACGTCTCGTTTCTTCTTGTCTCTCTTTATCTCTCTCCTCCTCCATGCAGCAGCGCACCGCTTTGAGGCACCTGCCAAAAGGATGCCTTGGAACCATCCAGCCAGCTGTCGAAGCAATGCCGCGAGCCCCACCCTTTGGCAACAGGTGCCTACAAAATCGCTTGCAAATGGCTCGGCGTTGCCGACTGCTGCTTCAAAAGCCATAGCTAAAGTGATGGTTTGGCCACCACTACGAGGCAAAGGGAGCATTGATGGGCTGTGCCAGAGGAGCCTCAAAATAAGGCCACGCTGAGCACCCGCAACAAACTTCCATGCACGGCAACTTTCAATCTGATTCCTCAGAATCATAGGGACTTACACCAGCTGATGCAAGGCTGTAAACAAAAATACGGCGCCCACCAATCAACACTGGACTTTACAATAGGTCAACCCGCCCAGCGCTAAAGTGCAGCAAAGCCACAGTGCTGGAAGCGATCTCTTGCGTGATCATCTGGCCGAACCTCAGGCACGGGGTTCCATGCCCTCGGCGTCCGGGGACTCCCCTGCAGATTGGCATGGAATCCCTCAGTTCCTTGAAAACAAACTTAATTCTTAGGTACATTTGCAAGGGGAGCATCCCCGGCCACGGACACAGCTGTGTCCGTCAAGGCCTGCCGCTGGACAGAGCCCAAGCGTTGGGGGCCACGGCACCGCGCTCACGTCTTGGAGCTCCTTTGTCTCCCATTGTAGGACCTGTGGGCAATTTGTGGAACTCGCAAACCGGAAAGGGGCCAAGTTCATCTCGGGGGCCTTCATGGGCAAGCTTTCCACAAGGTAAACTCATGATAACTGAGAGTAGGGGGGTTTGGGTTGCGTAACGCCTAGAAGCCTAGAAGCCTAGAAGCCTAATACTGGCATCACGCCTAGAAGCCTAGAAGCCTAGAAGCCGAATACTGGCGTCACGCCTAGAAGCCTAGAAGCCTAATACCGGCGTCACGCCTAGAAGCCGAGAAGCCTAGAAGCCTAGAAGCCCAACGCTGGCGTCACGCCTAGAAGCCTAGAAGCCTAATACCGGCGTCACGCCTAGAAGCCGAGAAGCCTAGAAGCCTAGAAGCCTAATACTGGCGTCACGCCTAGAAGCCTAGAAGCCTAGAAGCCCTACAAGCCTATATGCTTTATCATTGTTGTTGCGGTTCTGCGCCTTGGCACTTTTCTGCACTTACACGCTCACGCTTTATTGCGCTTAATTGCGCTTCTACGCTTCTGCGCTTAATTGCGCTTTTGCGCTTAATTGCGCTTCTGCGCTTAATTGCGCTTCTGCGCTTAATTGCGCTTCTACGCTTCTGCGCTGTATTGCGCTTTTCCGCTTCTGAGCTTTATTGCGCTTTTGCGCTTAATTGCGCTTTTGCGCTTAATTGCGCTTCTGCGCTTAATTGCGCTTCTACGCTTCTGGGCTTAATTGCGCTTTTGCGCTTCTGCGCTTAATTGCGCTTAATTGCGCTTAATTGCGCTTCTACGCTCCTGCGCTGTATTGCGCTCTTGCGCTTCTGCGCTTTATTGCGATACTGCGCTTCTGCGCTTTATTGCGCTTCTATGCTTCTACGCTTAATTGCGCTTGCACGCGCTGATTCTTGCGCATCTACTGTTTATTTGCGCTTCTACGCTTTACATCGCTCTACTGCGCTTCTACGCTTTACTGCGCTTCTACGCCTCTACGATTAATTGCGCAATGACTATTGAGGTTGATAAATCATCATTTAGGAAAATACACAGTCCGTGTCCGACGGTGAAACAGGAGGACAAGTATTAGGGATCAGAAACAACCAAATTAACTCAAGCGGCATGAGGCCCTGACGGGAATAGGCGCTTTATGATCAAGCAGAGGCCAGCTAAGATCTTCCGTCTCCACTGCCCATCGCTCTCGCGAGGCAACACCTACACCAGTACATCGGATCTTCGGCAAATATGGGTATGTGTTTTTTTGACGTGGCCGTGCCGGGAGGTTGGCATAAGGGGTATGAATCGCAGGTATGGTTCGGGGTATGGCTCGGGGGTATGATTCGGGGTATGGCTCGCGCGCCTCTGAACTTTGGACACTGCAAAGCTCCCGTGCGCTGGCAACTGGATAGCCGTGAGCATTCGGACCGCTTAGTTGCTGCACAGCCTGGGGCGCTTGTGAGTGGCCTGAACTAGACAGCTGCCACTCTGCGTGAGCGGGTTAGCAAAAGCTGCTGCGCTAGGTGGAAGGCGCAGAGCCACTGCCTGAGGCGAACGTCATTGCCACCTCCACTTGGAGTTCAAGCGACCCGCATGCTCACAGACCCAAGCAAGCGTTGCTTAAGGGGAAGCGCCGCTGCCCAGTCAGGCCCGCCACCCGCACCAGTCACGAACCAGCATAAGGGCAAGACAGCACCACATGTCAAGCTCTCTAACACTGTTTCTTGACAAGACCCCCTTCTTCACTTGAAGTTAAACCCCCTATAGCTTCCAGCTATCCATGCATGCAAATGCCACAGTTCTTGCAAGTTCTTTTTTTGTGTTTTTTAAGGGGTATGACTCGGGGTATGGCTCGGGGGTATGGTTCGGAGTATGATTCGGGGGTATGGCTCGCCCAACCCCCACCTCCCACGAAGACTAAAGAACTGACACGGTAAAAAAACACAGACCCATATGAACAATAATGAAATGGATTGAGATTTGAACATGTAAATTGATGTCTGCCATAGATCCTGATGAAAAGCAGAGCCAGTTCCAGTTGAGGGGATGCGCCCAGGGTTGTTGATCTTCTTCCCACCATGAGTTCCACGATTGGTTCCAGCCGCTCCAGTAGGTGTGGTTGCCACTGCCAGAGGTGTGGGATAGGCCTCCTTGTCACACCCACAACGCCGGGGAGAGGGGCCTTGCCAGTACCTGAATGTGCTCTCACTCTCGACGAAAATTAGCAGATCAATGGGCATCACTGGTCGAGGTTGCCATATAATGCCACAAGCTGCTTGGTCTGCAAAAATCGTCCGCCGTGGCAGACACACATATCGTCGGGGTTGATCTCCTCGACTTCCTCCTGCGGTGGCACCAGCGCTAGCCGTGCTGCGTACCTTGGAACAGCACGGCACCTTTAATCATCTCCTTAGGCGCGCTCAAAGCTCAGGGTGACACAGCGGGCCACTTTCTGGATAAACTCAAGCGCAGAAGGCGTCAGGTCTCCCCGCGGAGCGCTGTAGGCAGAAAACGGGTCGGTGATGAGGCGCTCGTAAAGACTTTTGCAACCCTGCCCCACAAGACCAAGCTTTCATAATGCCCAAACCTCCTTGGCCGCTCCTAAGAGTCCATGTGCTGCGTCAATATCTGGGTGTCGATTTGCTCCATGATTCAGGGAACGGCCATCTCTTCAACACGTGCCACTTTCTTGATGTCCGGCATTTTCTCCTGCAGAACGTCGCATTGAAGCAATGAGTTGAAACGGGCACATTTATCGGGGAGTGCGAGGACACGTCGCGCGGCCATGCCTACCTAACGGTAGTGCCTGGGTCAGGCTTGAACGCAAGGCCGGGGGGGCCAGGGCCGACCGCCCTATCAACATCGCGGTTGATGTCGATAAGGCCCCGGAGACGGGGAGGCCCTTGTCACTTAAGCTTGGATGTCAAGCAAGGTCATCATTTATGCGGCCCTAAATTCATATGGTCCAACTGCACGCACGTGAGCCTTCGTCGCAACAAGATCAGGTATCCAAGGCATCAAGGACGGCAAGGACCTCGCTCCTGTGCTCTTCTCGTTCATGGCGACGACTGATCGTGATTGAATGGGCAGTACAAGTCCTGGGGCGCGGGATTTGCAGCGACACGATGCGTCCGTTCCTGATCAGAAAGCCAACGAAGTGTACCGGCTTGGTTGATGAGAACCTTTCCAAGGATGAGCAGATCGAGCTGCGCTTCGAAACCGCCCGCTACGCTCTCTGCTGGAATTGGGCCCGAGTGGTCCACCAGCAGCCCGGGGAGACCCGTGGTCGGGGTGGTCTTTGGCAGCATCTCAAATAAGCAGAAGGCAACAAATTGGAGGTACGCCGAAGTCATTCACGCGCCCGAGTCGGAGTGCTACGTCAAAGAAACCTTGCATCGTGCGCGTGCGGTATGCAATTTTGGGCATCGCGCTTTCGGCGAGCGTCCGTGAAGTTCTGACAGAACCAGGCCGGGTGCCATTCTTCGCATGGTCACGGGTATAGCGGGTATAATTGCGGGTGATGCGCTTGGTTGAATATTACCGCTTCTGTCACCCAGTCATTGTGACCAGTGATGGAGCGGATGCGCAAGGGCATGATCTTGGATTGTTCCATTGAACACCTCGATATAGATCTCGATACGCTTCGATGCTCTGGCCGCTTGCAGCATGAACAAATTGAGCGCAGTGTCAATCATATCTGCGCTGGATCCACTTTGTGACAGCCTCAAAGTCCAGGGAAAGGTCATGCAAATTGATCTCGGGAATCGACCGCGTGGAGCGCTCGGCAGCATGACCGCGGACCAAGTGCGCCAGCTTCTTGCTCGACGGGAACACTGATACCCGAGCATCTGACTCACTCAAACACCGTCCTGCCTTTGAACTTGCGGAGACGGTTTCGTTTCTGGAGTTCACTACCCTTCTCGGCACAAATCTCGAATATTTTGCCAACGTGACTTCTTTTTGGCCTCTTTTGACGACTTGCAACCATTCACGCACAGTGTTGCAGTCCCACGCGCCCTTGCTTTCAAAAACTGCCATTCAAGATTGAAGCATAGAAGCCGCCAAAGTCTACGTCGCTGAGAGGCCCACAAGCCTAGAAGCCTAAAGCCGAGTCACGCCTGGAAGCCTAGAAGCTCTGCTGCGCTTCTGCGCTTTACTGCGCTTCTACGCTTCAGTGTGCACGCTTCTGCGCTTTCTTGCGCTTTTACGCTTCTGCGCTTAAATGCGCTTCTACGCTTCTGCGCTTAATTGCGCTTTTGCGCTTCATTGCGCTTCTACGCTTCTGCGCTTAATTGCGCTTCTACGCTTAATTGCGCTTTTGCGCTTCTGCGCTTAATTGCGCTTCTACGCTTCTGCGCTTGATTGCGCTTCTGCGCATAATTACGCTTTTGCGCTTAATTGCGCTTCTACGCTTCTGCGCTTAATTGCGCTTAATTGCGCTTCTACGCTTCTGCGCTTAATTGCGCTTCTACGCTTCTGCGCGTTGTTGCGCTTCTACGCTTTTTTGCGTTGCGCGCTTCTGCACTTTAGCTCGCGTCATTGTTTCTGCGCTTTGCTCCGCTTGTTCTGTGCTGCGCTTCTGTGCTTTGCTGCGCCTCGCTCCCCGTCGGTGCTTCTGCGCTTCTCGGCTTCTGCGATTTATTGCGCTTCTGCGCTTCTCGGCTTCTGCGGTTTATTGCGCTTCTGCGCTTCTGCGCTTCTCGGCTTCTGCGGTTTATTGCGCTTCTGCGCTTCGCGGCTTCTGCGATCTATTGCGCTTCTGCGCTTCTGCGCTTCTCGGCTTCTGCGGTTTATTGCGCTTCTGCGCTTCTGCGCTTCTCGGCTTCTGCGGTTTATTGCGCTTCTGCGCTTCGCGGCTTCGCCGCTTGACACACCCGGGCTGCAACCCAAATCCCCTTGCAATGTGATAACTTGCCACACCTGATCCGGACGCTTGTCCCCGCAAACGTCTTGACAAAACCTCCTCACAAATCCTTCAACCCCACGCTCACCCCTCAGTGAGCGATTCTGCTAAGTGCGGTGCGCACACTTGCAGGGGCGCTGGAAAGGGAAACGGCAACGAACAAATAATGAAGGACAAAAAGTAAAGGAATATCAAGCCAATGTTGGAAAATACATGAAGCAACGGACGCTCAACATAGTCTGGTCTTGTCTCTGTACGCTTCTTGTTTTCTTTTCCTGTTCCGTTTGTGTCGCCTTGTCTTGTCCAAGGACATCAACTTAAAACACAAAGATTCATTTAGCGACTGCAAAGAAAGCTCAGCCGTTTGGAGGAAGGTCTAAACGGGAAAAAAACAGCAGGAACTGCTTGGGGAAATGAACAACACCAATCCACTTAAAGTTAAAATCACATCAAGCCGGGCAAGGAAGAACGATAAAACAGGGCAATGCTTTACGTAGGGGACTCCCTTTTGCATTTGACATGTAATTGCCAGATTGTTGGTGTCAGCAGATCTTTCCAATATCACGTCTCTTGGCCCAAAACAGGTGTTTCTGTATCAGTTAGACTTGACAGTAGTTCCTCTTCTCGTTGGATATGCCTTTCATTTGAGGCAGGAGTTGTCGATATCTTGAGATCGTCCTTTACCAACTAGGTGTGCGTGGCATGTTCTTGTTCAGTTGTCTGAGGTTGGTCATTGACAACAATAATTGCCGAAGAGACACAAAACTGATGCAGGTGCTGCTACATGGTTTAGCGAATCTAAACAAACATTTGATCGAGACCCGTCAAGACTTCAACTGTTGAATAAATTCCCGGTGTCCTTCCTTCCTGCCCTCCTTCCCTCCTTCCCTCCTTCCCTCCCTCCCTCCCTCCCTCCCTCCTTCCTTCCTTCCTTCCTTCCTTCCTTCCTTCCTTCCTTCCTCGCTTCCAAAATGTCTGCCTTCCTACCCTGCGTGCCTGTCCCAAACAAATCTTCAACCCCCGCTCTCCCTCCCATCCTCGAGGTCTTGGCGCCCGGCCATGTGGCCGCTCCGAGGGAAGAAAACCTGCCCCCAGGGGACCCTCAACCAAGGTTCTTTGAAGGATGCATCCAACAATTACCTGCTTTACAAGGGGATCCTCCAAATTAGATGGTAAACTTGCCTTCCAACCGACCCAAATGCATCCTTCCAGGAAGCCTGTTGACATGGGAGGTTTCATGGGCATCCTCTCAGTTGCAGCCTGGCACCGATTGCGGTTTCCCCTTTACACTCCACTTTGCGCGAGGACTGAAAGCCCCGCCCCTGCCAGCAAATCCAGGAGGGGAACCATCCCTCAAACCCCAGAAGGCTTGAGAACCCATTAGCCAACCGCAAGATGCTGATCAAATGCTCCAAGCAAACAAACACACAAAACAAGACTACCAAGTCCACATGAGTCAACAACCTCAACCTCCCCAGCCCTCCCATGCCCTCACCTTGGCAGATTCCATCCAAGGCATGCGGAAGTCGGACCTGCAACGGACGCACAAGCGGATTCTTCAAAATGTGATCCCCGATTTTCCAAACATCCTGGGCACCATGAGAAGTATCTCCTCGAGTGTCCTTATCTGCCGTATGTTGGGTGACCCTGAACGGCTAACAAACGATACCCAGGATGCTACACCAATGCTCGTCCTTGGTGCAAGCAGGACACCGCTTGTTAGAACCTGTTGAACGAGTCCCTGAAAACGTCTGCTTGCCAAGTCAAAGGCAGCATGGGGCCGTGAACTTGGAGCGCGAATCCGAAAGAGACCTGGCTCCCTGTCCTCCCTTGAAACCAAGGGAGGCCAGACTCAGTTTGGCATTCCCTTTTACCTTTCCCGGCGTGTTCGAACATTTGAACCATCCCTTTCAGCCAGCCCGAGCGTGCCTGTCATGGATCCACCCAGAAACGAACAGGGCCAGGTGTACAGATCGTTGCACCTGTTCAAGTCCAAGCCGGTCAGGGAAAACGCCACACCAATCTCGTAGTCCTCTCACCCAAGCGGCCAGAACAACTTGGCACTGTTCAAAATCACTCGTGGCAATCCTGCCTGGTCAACTTTGTGCTGAAATTCGTAGCGGACCGTCTGCCGTTCACTCGAACTGGCAGTCGTGGGCATTGGCGCTTGGCACGTAGTTGCGATTTTTGAGGGCGCCATTGCTTTTTTTTTTCTCGAAAGGCGGCCAAAGAAAACCACCCATCTGTTAGGTGGCCCTATGTACATGGGGGTTCTAGAAGGTGCAGGCATGACTATTTTGTCGGAACTGTTTTTCGGTGCAAGGGTCCGCTTTACACAGTTGAGGCACGGCTGTTTTCTTGGGCAATGGCAATTCAACCGAAACCTGCACGCGTGCTGAAAGCGACCAAAACCAAACATGACCTCGCCAGTGACCATGGTAGCAAAGGAAACCCTTTCTGGGGTTGGCGGGACACGGCAAACAAAAAGACCAAAAGGCTCGACCAAACGTGTGGGTAACCTTGCCCACCCCTGCCACACATCTGAGGGGCCTTTGGCTCAACACGGTCCGGCGACCTCAGACTTCGGCGAATGAGGCGAGCCACCTACAGGTGGAACGGGTTTTGCAAAGAAAATGCTCTAATTCTCACCTGGCCAAGGGAAAGGAAAATACAAGGTAAGCATTTTGAGACCTTGAAGCAAAGCTGGAAAACCAAGAGGTCAGAAGGTTGGCTTTGGGCGACGAAGGATTTAGAGAGAACTCGCAAGGCCGAGGGAAGATCATGGCCAAAATCGTTCTGCATTGGGCGTCCATGGATCTTGTTGCGGGTCAATCAACTGGTTTCACTGTCCGATTGGCCGGCCATTTCTCTGAACATGGCACCTCACAGCTCTGAAATCCTGGTGAAAGAGAGGGCCAGCCCTAGTATATATAACCCCTCTCCCTGTGCCTTGAGACAGCCATGCCGCTCTATGAGGCAACTCCAACAAGCGTTCCCAAAATTATGCCCCACCTTAAAAACGAAAAAGGGGAGGAAATTCAGAAACATGTATTTCTTTTCTGTGGGGACAAGCTGTGGCTGCGCATGTGGGGGTGAGACTGGAACATAAGCGACTTGGTTGGCAGCTTGAGGCAGGCAGGCACTGGGCTTCCCAGCTTAGAAGCTCGCTGCCTGGCAGGACCACAAGTACTTCAGACCTGGGGCCCTCCAACTTCAGCCTCTTTTCCAGGCTTCAGGAAAGATTGATGACCTGGCAACAGCTCACAATCACAATATTGTTGGACATTGGTACAGGCGACCGTCCCTGGCAGCCTCTACGAAAATTGTATTAACCATGAAGAAGCGAGATGTTGAAAAAAGAAAGTGCTTTCTCATAAACAATATCTGAGCTGTTGCCAAAGAAGAGACATCTCCCCCTCCCCCCCCCCAACCAAAAAAAACAAAGGAGGTCTACCACCACCTCCCACCACCTCCCACCACCTCCCACCACCTCCCACCACCTCCCATCATCTCCCACACGGAACCTACCAGAGGTTTCCGTGAGCTGCTGGAGGACCCCCCAAGCCCTGGGCCTTTGCGCAAAGGCTGCAACTTGCCGCCCACCACCGGAACCGCCACCTCACACCCAAGGCAACAGGACTCTAGAAACAAGATGTTCGGATTCCAATTCATAAGAAGTCCATAGCCACCCCCCCGGGTAAAAAAAAAAAGAAGAGAGAGGCTTTGGGAAGCAAAGCTCATGGAAATCAACCGAGAGAAGAGGTCTTGATGCGAAGCCCCAGACTTGTTTCAATCACGTGCAAGGCGAAGAGAACCGTGAAAGCGCAACCGACTCCTTCTCCAAGCAGCTGAAATTCTGCCTCCCTTCAAAATTGTAAGATCATTTCCACTGCCCCCAAACTTGTATTCCCTTTGCACAGTTTGGGGTAACAAGCCCTCTTCCTTCTGGTGGGCAGCCAGCTTGTTGTTCACAATGAATGCGTAAACATGTGGTTGCTCTTCCCCTGTAAGGATATAGATGGTAACACAGTGCGGGCTGTGATAGCTCTTTGCGAGCTGACTCACGACTCACCGCTCAATCAAGCTAATGGAAGACGGTCTTACCCTGCACCGGCCATCAGCAACTCAGAAACAAAAGTGTCGCCAAGCCATGGATGAACCGCCACGTCAAGCCGACGAAACGGTCCAATCCGGCCGAACATGCGCAACTCAGCAGCACAGCACCATAATGTACAAGTTTGAGCTGCAGGAGAGGTCGCGCATGATGAATCAATTAATTAGACCTCCTTGACTGGAAGGCGCATCATGCCAAACGCATCTTCGTGAACAGGATCGTCCTTGTATTTCAAGGCGAAGTGTTCCATGGTCTTGTACCCAAAACGTTCATAAATGGCCACATTGCGGGTGCCATACGTCTCCAACCACAGGGCTAGACGTAGATCGTCGGCCCACATGTTGACCACGCGCATCACCTTGCCACAAAGACCGAGGCCTTGTGCATCCGGATCAACCGCCATGACCCTGACATGTGCGTGAGGACAGTTGCAATGCCTGGCAAAGGGAGTTTCTTGACTCAAGATTCCCCCCCAAACAATCCCCACCCAAAACACAAAACACTCTCGGTGACGTCAAGAAGTTAATGGGGCCCCAAGGCCATCAACACCAACCAATGTGTTGGCCTCTTTCAACAAGGAAAACCCATCCAGCTTGTGTGGGTACCAGGAAACGCAATATTTTAGTTTGACTTTGCGCTTATATAACCTTCTCCCAGCAGGGTTCAAGGGTTTTTGGTTCCAACTGCCTCTTCTTCACCTCTCCGATGGCATCCTTGGCTGCGAAGCCGCGGGCTCTCATCCTCTTGTAGGCCTTGCCCACCTTCTTGCTGGGTGGCATGCCAATGGGCCGCAGGGCTCGCACAAATTCCAAGGCATCGGTGATGTCCCCAGGGATGCCCGTCCTGACTTTCGCCCACTGCTTTGCTCACAGAGACATTTGACAAAACATGATGGTTCGAGATTTGATTGATCGACCGGGAAATATATTGATCGAAACTGGCGGGGCTGAGCCACTGCTGTTTGGTTGCATACCCAAACACGTGCATCTATCATCTAAACTTGGGTTCAGAAATCGTCCAAGCTTCTGGTAGGGCGACACCAGTACCACAGCACCCAGTGTGCCATCGGGCTTCCTGGCGCCCAACGCAAAGCCGCCGGACACCAAGCACCAGGACCATTCCACCTGGCAGAGGGTTCGCCCTGGTGAATATCCTAAACACGAAAAGCGTGTTGGGATGTTCATGGTACGATGTTTGGAGTGTTTGACACTGGAGCCCACTATACCCGCATCCCAGTCAGTTCTCAATCCAAAACGGCATCCCTGGCTTGCGAAACACGAGGCATTTATTATGTTAAACGGCAAGCTTCTCAAAGTGTCACATTCCCGTGCTTTGCTTCTGTTTTTGCTCAAAACCTAAAATATTCCGTTTGGCAGCTTGCCTTCATCAGCCACTCAATCACAGCTCTGCGCCCAGGATGGTCCCATTGCTCGCGGAGTGTGGGACCCAGGATCCAATCGGTTGTCCCCTCCGGCGCAGTCTCGGGCGTGCCATTGAAGGCGCGAGTCATGACACCAATGGCTTCCCAGTTGGCTTCAAGATTCTGACCTCAATCTCACGACTCCGTAGAATTTGAGCGTGAGCACCCGGTGTCGGCTTCGGATCAGGATCCAAAGCAAGCTGAAGGGATGGAATCCACTGGAACCGACAGAATCCTACAAAAACAAATGCATCCTTATCTGATGATAGTGAAGGGAAATCAGCAAATGACTCTAGTGGACGGCACAGCCGAAGATTCGTGAGAGTGTGATATTAACCGTTGAACGAACATGCCAAGTCAATGCGAGCTTGCGCATGCTATGCCAAGTGGTTCCTTCGAGAGTCTGCCAGAGTGGTGGTTGTGGATCTTTGGTGGGAAATTGACACACACACATAAAATATATATATATATATATGTGCATATATATATATATATAATACTGATATTATATATGGATTCCATTATGGAGGCCAGCACCAACTGATAACTCAATCACCATCCAAGACTCGAGAACATCTTTGCCTGTCTGAGATCAGCTGAAAGCATCATGGAATTGCATATCAGCGATTTTCTTCTGGGGTGTCTATTTGTCGAGGATGCCCACTTTTGATTTGTTGGCTTTCATAGGGAACCAACAGGAAGCCACCAGTTTGGGGGTGCCTACGTTGCAAAAACCGGCTTTTGCAGGTCGCCGAGCCGCTGGTCTTGACCTTCCGTTGACCCACCAGCTGTTCAACGCCAGTGGCCACTGCCAATTCGCCCACCGGCGATGAGACAACGCTGCCCATGGCTCAGAATGTGTCAGACGGCAAGATGTGCCTCCCAAAGCTTCAGACGGCTGCGACACGTTCCCAGGTCAGTTTCGCCTTGTTTCCCCCGTGGAACTTCGTTGGAAGATCCAGCAGCTGCCAGTAGCATTAAGCCTCCCCGCATCTTCCGTCAAGACTCCAGCCTCGGGAACGCCGACGATGACGAGAGAAACGGGAGGAGCGTGAGACATGTTGACGGTGTGCCAGGGCCCGACGCATAGGTGCCCAGGGAAATTCACCAAGTTTCATGGCTATCATGCCATTGTCATGCAATCAACGTTCCGGTACTCGGAGCCGGATTCCAGGGTGTATCCTGTATCCATGCGTGTCCGACTTGGAGACAAGCATGACAGGGCATGACAAGCCCAATTTTTCACCCACCCCTCACAACTAGTGAATCTGCTCCTGCCATCCCAAATGCACCTCCAGTTTGGTGCTTGGTCAGCGGCATTGCTGCGTGTGGCCGAGTCCAGCGTGTCTATGGCATCCTGAGGATGCCGTAGCCAATCAGTACAGACTGACACATGCAAAGCTTCTTATTTGGGAGTGAATTTCGAATCGGGCATCTTTGTTGGGCATCACATTCAAGGGGATTCATGCCCACCAATCACCAGTCACTGTTGCATGTGTCCAAACGGAGGGAACTCCAAACATGATGGTTTCCTTCAAGGGAGCAACCTCAAGGAAAGAGCCACCCGTTCACTTTGGCAAGAACAGCTGATGTTCAAAACCCAAGAAGGGAAGTACACAAAAACCCTCGTTATACTACGCAACCTGGCCCGGGCAACCATCGACTCGCAATGGCCTTTCCAATGCCCCATCCTGGTGTCCATCTGAAAGAGACTGTTTCTGCACTCAGAATCCTTGTGGAGGTCTGCTTTTCCAGGCAAGTTGCCCAGGTGACTGATCCCCGCGCTGATCCCGTTGCTGTGGATCTGAATCACGCATGTTGACAAAAACATGCATCACGTCATGGAGGCCCATGAAAAGAACATTTCGCGTCGATTTTATGAATGCATTGTCACTGTGGGACTACTCACGTTCCACGGGCCAAGGTACGGTACAGGAGGGCCTACTTGTTGTGCAACAAAACCTTGCCGAAAGTTTCGGTTTCCCGTACGGGTGAGTCTCACTTGGCGCCTGGTCGTCCGTCTCGACAGTCTCCTGCATCAGCCTGGCGCATAAGCCGTGTGGATCCCCTTCCCTACACGCGGACACTTTTTGCCGTATACGAGTTATGCAACGTTGCCGCTTCCATGGAATCCTCCGAGGACTTTCCTCCCAAGAGCCTCCCCCCACTTCGGCTGGCCCATCTGGCGCAAAATGGCACATCGCCCGGCACCATGGCCATCTCGCCTTTGACTGGTCTCCAGGGGGGCGAATTCAAACTCCTGCCAAGCGAAGCGCATTCAAATCTCGAGCATTCTGGAGCCAACAGAACCACCGAAGCCAGCTTTGCAACAGTAGCAGCTGCATGGACCTTGCTTTCGGGCTTCGTCTGGCATCTTTCATTAGACAACCACTGATTATCCCAAGGAGCGTTCAAGTCCCAAGCCTCTAGGTTGGAGGCAACAGGTGCAACCTCAAAGGACTGATGGAAACCCCCTAGTCCCCTACATGACGTGATAAATGATCTGAGAATATGTCAACAGCTTTGACGTGACCCATGTTTTATGACGTGGTATCTTTGCCGGCAACGCCTCCAGCTCGCCCCAGCGCCGCGACATCTTCCAGCCAGTCATTCCAGCACCTGACCCAGTCACCCTTTGGTCAAACTGACCAACCGAAAGCTGCTACGGGTCCAACGCGCGATTAATCCAGATCCTTTCACATTAAATGGAATCCGTTAAACTATGACTCCGAAGGGTGACAAAGTTAAAAAATGGGCAACCCAAATCCTGTGACCGATGGAAGGATAGAGGTCTGGATTTCCCCTACTTTGTGCAGGCGCTAAGGCAATGTCCAGTGGCACCAAAAAGAGCCACAGCACCAGCAGTACCTAGCCACGCTTCCAGGAATGCAGGCTCATCATTTGTCTTGCTTCAACACCCCTCACTAAGTGCACAAATGAGATGGGCTTCCCCGCACGTGGTGTGGTTGCGATCTCTGTGTGTGCGTGTGTGTCGTCCACAACTGTTGCATGTGTGTTGATCACTTAACAACATGTTTGTTAATGTGCGCGCGTGGTTGCTTGTCTATGTTTGCGCTTGCTTGCTTGCTGGTTGGATGGCTTGGTGTGTTGTTCAGTCCGCGATTGTTGTTGCGTGCCGGTCCGGAAGGTTTTGTTTTTCATCCATCCATCCATCCAGCCATCCATTTTTTCGTTGTCCTTTTGCAGTTTGTGCACGTTTGTGTTTGCGATCTTGTGCTTGTTAGTGTCGTATGCCGTGTCTGCGTGTCTGCGTGTCTGCGTGTCTGCGTGCCTGCGTGCCTGCGTGCCTGCGCGCCTGCGTGCCTGCGTGCCTGCGTGCCTGCGTGCCTGCGTGCCTGCGTGCCTGCGTGCCTGCGTGCCTGCGTGCCTGCGTGCCTGCGTGCGGGCGTGCCTGCCTGCCTGCCTGCCTGCCTGCCTGCCTGCCTGCCTGCCTGCGTGCGTGCGTGCGTGCGTGCGTGCGTGCGTGCGTGCGTGCGTGCGTGCGGGCGGGCGGGCGG
>CAUJNA010003516.1:1640863-1741056 GCA_963377175.1 Effrenium voratum | reverse complement strand
GACTTGTCGATCTTGGTTGTATGATCAAGTCAATCTTGACAGTGCCTGTTTCATCATCACTGTCGTGAGAATCCGACTTGCTGACCACTACCATTGGGTCGTGGGACCTACAAGGTGGTTACCTAAATGCATCCTCTTGTGATCAGTCACCGGACACCGCGCAACATATCCATGCGGTTACAGATGTTCTGACTACTGCTACCGGACTCCAGCCAGGGTACAGAGAGCACCGCACCAGACAGGTGCCGGAACCTGCATTTCCGGAGCTTGTGGTGCCAAAGCGATTGCTTGGTTGTGGCTTGCAATAGGCCCGACTGACAGATATCGTGCTATGGGACACGATTCTTTCAGAATGCAGTTTGCTCTTAGCCTTCAGTCAAATCCTGTTGTACGCCAATTGCATTACCTCGCAGGCGGCAAGTAAAATCCAGACATTTCAGTGATCACATTGTGCCTGAAGACGACCAAGTCCGATGCAAATGACAGGGATCTTGCAGCCTCGGCTCTTGACACAGTGGGCATGATACACACTGACTTGGGCTCGATGTCGGCCGTGTGGCGTCACCCATGGTCGGCAGCTCTACCATGCTTCTGCTCAGAGTTCCGTGTAGTATCGGCCCCGCCGGTCTTACGGTTCTCTTTGCATAGTTTCTCTAATGCCGTTGCAGGCCATTTTCACTCCATTGGCTAGGAACACCATCCTTTTTGCCGTGCTGCTCTGTGAATGTGGGGGGGAAGGGCCGTGGTGTATCGTGCCCCGCTCGGTCTCACGGTCCCTTCCTGCCGCTCTGTCAACCCCATACCCTAACCGCACTGCCCCTTTGTGACCCAGGAAAAGGATGTCTTGCTCCGGAGGTTCCTTTACACATGTGCAACCTGGACATTGGGACTCCAGCCTACTATTACCCCGAAGCAGCAACTTCCGGGCGGGCATTCGTGCCGGACAATTTGGTTGCTGGGGCGGAAGATCTGTGAGCCCTGTGTTCCGATCTGTCTTGCGGCCCCTCTTCTGTCAATTGTCTTGCGCCCCAAACCCTAACCATTTGGTAGGCAATGGTTGTGCTGGGGAAGTGCTCTTTGAATGCTTGGGGCCGTGTTGTATCGTGCCCCGCTCACGGTCCCTTCCTGCCACTTCGCTAATGCCTTGCCCTCACCGCACTGCCCCTAGCAATGCGGAAGTGTGACCATTGATGGCCCAGGAAATGGATGTGTCTTGCTTCGGAGGTTCCTTTCCTTATGTGAAAATGTACTGGACTTCGGTGGTGGGACAAAGGTGTCGCCTCCTGCCCATTGCCCTGCACTCCAAGCCCTATCGATTTTGGCTGATCGCCAATGTCTATCGATTGGACCTGCTGGCCAAACATTCCAAGCTGTTGCAGGACTACAGCCTACTATTACCCCCAAAACCGCAACACCCCGATGGGCACTCGTGCCGGACTCGTTGATTGCTGGGGCGAAAGGTCCGTGTAGTCCTGTGCCCTGCTCGGTCTTGCGGTCCCTCCCCTGCCAATTGTCTTGCACCCCAAACCCTAACCATTTGGTCTTGCCAATTGTTGAGCTATGGGAGCTTGGACAATGTGCCTGGCAGGCCGGCTATGTCGCTCTTCACTAGGGCTCATGGTCCGGTAACTGCTGTCCTGCTGTCCTTTGTGTGTCCTGCCCATTCCAGGCAGTGGCCTACTGCCCGCAGAGGCTCTGTCTGGCCGTTGGGCACCTCATCAGGGAATGGCCTGCCCCAGCGCACAGACACCCCACCGGCCGGCTACACTGCTCCCTGCGGTGCTGCCGGTGGACCATGTGGTCTGAGCCCCACTCAGCCCATGGTCCACACCCTTTTTGCCGTGTGGCCCTTGCAGTTGGCCCGCTTGTGGTGCTGACCGATGTGTGAGCAGCTGCTGGGCTAACCCGCTGGCTCGCAAAGCCGCGCAGTTACCCTTGCGGCTACAGGTGATGCCTGTGAGCCGGCTAATTCATGCACGCTTTTTGCCTGTCGCCTCGGTGGCATTTTTGCCTTAATTCATGCACTTCCCATGTTAGTGTGTGCGGCCTTCAGCGTTGTCCCAATGCATATGCTCCTCTGCGTGGCCATGTACGGGGGTTAACGATGCGCAAATGTGCCCCCGGCAGAGTGTAGCGGGGATTATGTGGTCTGTGCCCCGCTCAGCCACATGGTTTTCAATGCGCGCAGCCGGTGCATATGGTGCCACCTTCCGCGTGTAAATTATTTTTACATGATCTTGTGGTGCTGGCGAAATCCTTTTTCTGTTCTCGGTTTGTTGGTTCGCTGTTCTCTTTGGCTGTCGGTTGTTTGGTTCCTTCGTTGGCTGTTGTGTCTCTTTTGCCGGTATCTTTCAGTGATGTCTCACCTTGCGTTTCACACCTCGTCTCTCTGTACCTTTACTTGGTTTTCACGACCGATGGCAATTGCCTCAAGGCGTGCGGGTGACAAAAAAAAACACCTGCTCCTCCGTGAGGTGTGCCGGGTGCCTCGTCATGGCCCCGCCCAGCTCGTTCACCGGCAGCCAGTCCCTGCGCTCGTAGCCCGCGCCGGCGTTCCGCCCGCCGCCTGCCCCGGATGATCACCGGACGTGGGCCAGGTACTCGTAGTACTTGTCGCGGAAGAAGCCCTTGCCCAGCTTGGTCAGCCGGTGCTCTCCGCCCTGCAGGGAGCGCACGAGCTTCTGCCCGTTGCGCAGCAGGATGTAGTCGTTGGGCCCCTCGCGGATGAGGGGCTGGTTGTAGTCGAAGTCCTTGCTGGGAGGCCGCAGGCCCAGGTGGGAGTAGTAGTGCTGGCCCGCCCGGGTCAGCTGCCCGTCCGCGCGCGAGAGCAGTGCGTAGGCCCCCGGGCCGCGCCGCAGGTTCAGCACGACGGCACCATCCGCCCCCGTGCGAGCCCGGGCGCCGCCGTCCGCGGCCTCCGTGATCTGCTGTCGTTGTCTCGCCCAACTTGCCATTCTTTTTTTACGGGGCCAGTTTTTTTTGCTCGGCCGCGCATTCTCCCCGGGTATACGTGCCCGTATGATCGGGAGCTTGTTTCGCACGGTTTTGCGCTGAAAAAATGCTATTACTCCAGGGTGTACATGTATGTACGGACTGGAGGAATAGCTCGTTTTGCACGATTTTTGCATGGTTTTTGCATGACATGGTTTTGCATGGTGTTGGATGGTTTTGCTTGGAATCGGCATGTGGTTCACCCCCAAACAGCCCTCCCCCCACAGTTTTTTTCTTGTCAGGCTGCCGTGCATGTGAGGTCATCCTGGCAAAGCAGCTGCGGGGTCTGGTGCTGGGGGGGCGGGATTTTTTTGGGCAGTGCCGAGCAGGCACTTAGGAGTGCCGAGCAGGCACTTAGGAGTGCCGAGCAGGCACTGTAGGACGTGCCGAGCAGGCACTTAGGAGTGCCGAACAGGCACTGTAGGACGTGCCGAGCAGGCACAGTGCCGAACAGGCACTTGTAGGTAAATGTGCCGAGCAGGCACTTAGGTACTGGTTCGCCCAACGACCCTTAGTAGACCGCTCATGTGAGTCATCGTCTGGCCCCGGGTTTGGCTTAGTACTGGTCCGCCCAACCCGTTCAGGTTTGATACTGGCCCGCCCAACTGGGCCCGATTCTAGCTTGGCAGGAGGCTTCTATGCCAGGCAGGTGCCGAGGCTTCAATGCCAGACAGGTTACCTGGTTGGTACTCCCGAAGTGCCGAGCCGTGACCGTATGATCCGTATGATCCGTATGATCCGTATGATCCGTATGATCCGTATGATTCGTATGACTCGGCAAGCCTGGCATTGAAGCCTCAGCCCGAGTCATACGAATCATACGGATCATACGGATCATACGGTCATACGGTCATACGGATCTCCCTGGGCCGGGGCAATGTTCGGCTGGATGGGCCGGTGCCAGCGTCGAAAAAAAATGTGAAGATTTTGCCAGTTTTTGGGCGCTGCCATCCAACGCCGAAACTAGCTAAGAGTGGCAGCGGGCCTTTTTTGTTGAGTTTCTGACACCCAGCGGGTTGGGCTTGGTTCACCCAACCCGCTGGGGCTTGATACTGGTTCGCCCAACCCGCTTTTGATACTGGTTCGCCCAACTCCGTTTTGATACTGGCTCGCCCAACTGCGCCCGATTTTGCATGTTTTTGGATCTCTTTTTTAGGCAGACCACATCCAGCCGAAGGTTGGGAGAGCTGAGGCAATCCTGGGAAAGGGGGGTGAGACACCTGAGACACCTGAGACACCCACTAAACGTCTCAGACCTGTCTCAGCAATAACAAGACAGCCAGCCAAAGATTGAGACACCTGAGACACTCCTGTTCGCGGTTTGGTGGATGTCTCAATCTTTGGCTGGCTGTCTTGTTATTGCTGAGACAGGTCTGAGACACGTTTGAGACACTCCCGTTCGACGTTTAGTGGGTGTCTCAGGTGTCTCAGGTGTCTCACCCCCTGTCTCAGGATTGTCTCAGCTGTCCCAACCTTCAGCTGGCTGGGGCCGGCGCCGGCGTCGAAAAAAGTGAAGATGTTGCCAGTTTTTTGGTGCTGCCACCTGTCGTCAAAAAAAAGACGAAGAGTTGCAGCGGGCGTTTTTGTTGAGTTTTTTGACACCCAACGGGTTGGGCTTGGTCCACCCAACCCGCCGGGCTCGTCCGCCCAACTCCGTTTTTGATACTGATTCGCCCAACTCCGTTTCGATACTGGTTCGCCCAACGGGCCCGAAATTCGTTTTTTTTAAGTACTGGTTCGCCCAACGGGTCTGGAGGGGTTTCGGATTTTTTTTAAGTACTGGTTCGCCCAACGGGTCTGGAGGGGTTTCGGATTTTTTTTAAAGTACTGGTTCGCCCAACTCCGTTTCGATACTGGCTCGCCCAACTGGGCCCGATTTTGCATGTTTTAGGCAGACCACATCCACCACCTGCCCGGCATTTGCCCCGGTCTCCCAGAAAACTGCCTGACTCTAGGCGCAGCGGGACACGGCGCGCACGGGCTCGGACCAGTGCTCCGCCACGCAGGGCAGCGCGCTGTTCTCCGCGGCCCGGTCGTAGAAGAGAAAGAGGCGGGTGAACGGCGCCTCCGGCTCGCGCGCAAGCAGCCCGCCCAGCAGGCGGATCAGCTGTGCGTGGCGCTCCTTCTTGGTGGTCCGCCGCGTCATGCCGGCGATCTTGAAGGCGTCCGGGTTGTAGCGCAGCACCAGCAGCTTGTGACCGCTGCCGAGCGCCACGCTGGCGGCCATGTCAAAGTCTCGCCGCACGTCGCAGCTGGGGTCGTAGGCCTTGTGCTGCTCCTCGTCAACCTCCAGCAGGACGTAGCCCCACGGGGCCGGCAGGGCAAAGTCCGCGAAGGCGTGGGCCGTCTCCGATTCCAACCCGCAGCCGCGGAAGGGTAGGTAGTGCTGGTACTCGAAGGCGATCTGCGCGTCGCGGAGTGCTTCGTGCACCTCAAGCTCCTTACTCTTGGTCACTGCGCGCGGGTTGTCGCCGTGCATCGTCTGCATATGTCGCAGCAAGCTCGGCGCTCCGGCGAATGGGAGATCTTGCCGAGGACAGCCCTGGATTTCACACACAAAATTGCCACAGTCGCGGCACTTACGTCGCAGTCGCCCATGCTCGCAGACCGCCGCGCCGCCGCAGTCGCGGCACGTCCGTCGCAGTCGCCCATGCTCGCAGACCGCCGCGCCGCCGCAGTCGCGGCGCTCAGCTCGCCTCCGCCCGTGTACGCAGACGACGCGCCGCCACACGAGCGGCACTGGTGTCGCTGTCGCCCATGCACGCAGACCGACGTGCCGCATTCAGCCCGCCTCCGCCCATGCTCGCAGAAGGACGAGCCGCCGCAGTCGCGGCACCGAGCCCGCTGTCGCCCGTGCGGGCACTTCTTCGGCCGGCGCACAGGCGTCATCGCTGAACACTCTTGGTGTTTTCTCACACGCCCCGGCAAGCGGCGACGCAAACGCCGACAGGAGTCGAATTTTCAAGATGAGAATAGAGGCAGCTGTGTTTAAAACCCACAGGCGCCAGCCCGCCCGCCGCGGCAGAGACCACCGGAGGCCAGCAGGATGAACGCACCGCCGGCCCGTTCAGGTTTGATACTGGCCCGCCCAACCTGCGCTCGGTACTGGCTCGCCCAACTCCGTTTCGATACCGCGATTTTGCATGTTTTTGACAGACCGCGTCCAGCCGAGGGTGGGGGGGAGCTGAGGCAGTTGGCTGGGACAGGGGTGACACCTGAGACACCTGAGACACCCACTAAACGTCGAACAGGAGTGTCTCAGGCGTGTCTCAGGTGTCTCAATCTTAGGCTGGCTGTCTTGTTATTGCTGAGACAGGTCTGAGACACGCCTGAGACACTTCTGTTCAACGTTTAGTGGGTGTCTCAGGTGTCTCACCCCTGTTCCCGGGATTGTCTCAGCTGTCCCAACCCTCGGCTGGATGGGCCGGCGCCGGTAAATGCAGATTTTGCTGGTTTTTGGGCACTGCCCCCTCTCGCGTTTGATACTGGTCCGCCCAACCCGCTGGGGCTCGATACTGGTCGGCCCAACCGTTTTTGCAGGTAGCATGGATGGCCCCCTGTTTTGGAGGCTTGCCGAGGGTGCGTGGTTAGGTACTGGTCTGCCCAACGGGTCTGGGGGGGTTTCGTTTTTTTCAATGGTTCGCCCAACGCGCCTGCAGATTTTGTTTCAGTAGTTCGCCCAACGGGTCTGGTGACAGGGACCCAGAGACACGCCCAGCCAGCCGAGGGTTGGGGCAGCTGAGACAATCCCGGGAACAGGGGTGAGACACCTGAGACACCTGAGACACCTGAGACACCCACTAAACGTCGAACAGGAGTGTCTCAAACGTGTCTCAGACCTGTCTCAGCAATAACAAGACAGCCAGCCAAAGATTGAGACACCTGAGACACTCCTGTTCGCGGTTTGGTGGATGTCTCAATCTTTGGCTGGCTGTCTTGTTATTGAGACAGGTCTGAGACACGCCTGAGACACTTCTGTTCGACGTTTACTGGGTGTCTCAGGTGTCTCAGGTGTCTCAGCCCCTGTCTCAGGATTGTCTCAGCTGTCCCAACCTTCAGCTGGCTGGGGCCGGCGCCGGCGTCGGAAAATGTGAAGATTTTGCCAGTTTTTTTGGCGCTGCCACTCAACGCCGAAACTGGCTAAGAGGGACAGCGGTGGGTTTTTTGTTGAGTTTTTCGACACCCAGCGGGTTGGGCTTGGTCCACCCAACCCGCCGGGCTCGATCCTGTTCCGCCCAACTCCGTTTTTGATACTGGTTCGCCCAACTCCGTTTCGATACTGGTTCGCCCAACTGGGCCCGAGATTCGTTTTTTAAGTACTGGTTCGCCCAACGGGTCTGGAGGGGTTTCGGATTTTTTTTTAAGTACTGGTTCGCCCAACGGGTCTGTGGGAGTTTTTTTTAAGTACTGGCTCGCCCAACGACCCTTGATACTGGCTCGCCCGGCAGGCCGGAGGTCGATGCCAGGCAGGCTGCGTGGTTGGCACTCCCGAAAGTGCCGGGCCGTGACCGTATGACCGTATGATCCGTATGATCCGTATGATTCGTATGACTCGGGCTGAGGCTTCAATGCCAGGCTTGCCGAGTCATACGAATCATACGGATCATACGGATCATACGGTCATACAAATCTCCCCTGGGCGGGGGCAATGTTCGGCTGGCTGGGGCCGGCACCGGCGTCGACACTGTGAGGATTTTGCCAGTTTTTTTTGGCGCTGCCACCTGTCGTCAAAAACGACGAAGAGTGGCAGCGGGCGTGTTTTTGTTGAGTTTTTGACACCCAACAGGACCGGGGGAATCTGGCTTAGTACTGGTCTGCCCAACAGGTCTGGGGAGGATTCCGATTTTTTTTTCAAGTACTGGTCTGCCCAACGGGTCTGGAGGGGTTTCAGATTTTTTCAAGTACTGGTCTGCCCAACGGGTCTGGAGGGGTTTCAGATTTTTTTTTCAGTAGTTCGCCCAACGGGTCTGGTGACAGGGACCCTGAGACACGCCCAGCCAGCCGAAGGTTGGGACAGCTGAGGCAGTTGGCTGCAAAAGGGGGTGAGACACCTGAGACACCTGAGACACCCACTAAACGTCGAACAGAAGTGTCTCAGGCGTGTCTCAGACCTGTCTCAGCAATAACAAGACAGCCAGCCAAAGATTGAGACATCCACCAAACCTCTCAATCTTAAGCTGGCTGTCTTGTTATTGCTGAGACAGGTCTGAGACACGTTTGAGACACTCCTGTTCGACGTTTAGTGGGTGTCTCAGGTGTCTCAGGTGTCTCACCCCTGTCTCGGGATTGTCTCAGCTGTCCCAACCCTCGGCTGGCTGGGCCGGCGCCGGTGTAGAAAAATAAATGCAGATTTTGCTGGTTTTTGGCACTGCCCCCTCTCTCGTTTGATACTGGTCCGCCCAACGGGTTTTTTCTTGTTTTTATTCCGTTTTTTTCGCAAAAGGAAGGTGAGGGTGTGGCAGGTGATGCGGAGGACGCCGGCTTGGAGGCAGATTTTTCTACTGGATCGCCCAACGGGTCTGGGCGGGTTCGTTTTTTTTTTAAGTATGGGTTTGCACAACGGGTCTGGGTTTTTTGGCTTAGTACCGGTCTGCCCAGCGGGTCTGGGGGATAGGTGTCGGAGTTTTTTAAAGTATGGGTTTGCCCAAAGGGCCCGGCAGTCTTGGCTTAGTACTGGTCTGCCCAACGGGTCTGGGGGATGGGTGTCGGAGTTTCTTTTTTAGTACTGGTTTGCCCAACGGGTCTGGGCGGGTTCGTTGTTAAGTATGGTTTGCCCAAAGGGGCCGGCAGTTTTGGCTTAGTACTGGTCTGCCCAACGGGACCGGGGGGGGGGGGAGGGTCGTTTTTTAAGTACTGGTCTGCCCAACGGGACCGGGGGTTGGCTTAGTATTGGTCTGCCCAACGGGTCTGGAGGGGTTTTCGGATTTTTTTTTCAGTAGTTCGCCCAACGGGTCTGGAGGGGTTTTCGGTTTTTTTTTTCAGTAGTTCGCCCAACGGGTCTGGAGGGGTTTTCGGATTTTTTTTTCAGTAGTTCGCCCAACGGGTCTGGAGAGGGGTTTCAGTTTTTTTTTTCAGTAGTTCGCCCAACGGGTCTGGTGACAGGGACCCAGAGACACGCCCAGCCAGCCGAGGGCTTGTCAGACCTGAGACAATCCTGAGAAAGGGGGTGACACCTGAGACACCTGAGACACCCACTAAACGTCGAACAGAAGTGTCTCAGGCGTGTCTCAGACCTGTCTCAGCAATAACAAGACAGCCATTTGAAGATTGAGACACCTGAGACACGCGCTGAGACACTCCTGTTCGACGTTTAGTGGGTGTCTCAGGTGTCTCAGGTGTCTCACCCCCTTTCCCCGAAATCCTGTCAGGCCCAGCTTGGACCTAACCGCGTTTGAGTGGTTCGCCCAACCCGTTTGGGCTTGATACTGGTCCGCCCAACCCGTTTGGTTTGCCGAGGACCCCAAACCCTAAAGGGACATTTGCGCGGTTTTGCGCTGAAAAAATGCGATTCTTACAGGGTGGACATGTATGTACGGCCTGGAGGAATAGCTTTTTTTGCACGGTTTTGCGCTGAAAAAATGCGATTCTTCCAGTGCCTATATCAATATAGACACTAGAAGAATAGCTCGTGTTGCACGGTTTTGCGCTGAAAAAATGCTATTAGTCCAGGCCCTACATCAATATAGACCCTGGACTAATAGCTCGTTTTGCACGGTTTTGCACGGTTTGCCCATGCCAGCCCCGCTCATTTGATTGGTTCGCCCAACCCGTTGGTTTCCCGAGCACCCCAAACCCTAACCCAAAAAAAGGAGCTGAGCAGGCCCCGGGAATTCCGACGGGCCTGCGCAATGCCTCGAAACCTTTTTTTCTCCCAGTTTTTTCGCTCGATCAGGATCAGGCAATTCCAACTTGAGTGTGATCAAAGTTTTTTTTTGCGCCAAAACGGGTCCGATCAAGCTTCCTCGGAAACGAGGAGGCCGGGTCGTGCCTAAAAAATCATTTTCAAAGGAGGCTAGTCGAGGGTCCTGGGCCTCGGAGGCGCCAGGAAGTCGTCCAGCTGCCTCACAGCCGCCGGCCTGCCCCGTCTCGTCAGCCGGCCCGCCGCGTTGCCGCTGCCCTGCGGCGCCGGCAGCGCCAGCTTCAGCAGGGTCTCCCGACCCTCCGTGCTGCGGACGGTCATGGAGTCCACGGCCCCCAGCTGCTGCACGTCGCCGTACTGAGGGTTGAAGCTCCTCGCCGCGTTCGTCGGCGCTCGGAAGGCGCCCGCGTCCTGCACGGCCTTCACGCGCCGGTCGGTGAGGTCCTTGTTGTGCTGGAACTTGTCGGCGTTGTCCTGGAGGACCCTGAACTCCGTGGCCGGCTGCTTCTCCACGTCCTCGGGCGCGCCGTGCACCGTCTCGTGGGGCCGCGCGTTGTAGGCCCCGGCCGCCCGCTCGAAGTGGTCGCTCCACTGCCCCCCCTTGCGCGCCACCCTCGTGGCCAGGTCCTTCTTCAGCGTCTGGATGCCCCGGTCCACCACGGCAATGGCGTTGCGGTCCTCGGGCCGCTTCGTCCGGTGCACGGCTTCCGCGGGCAGCTCCCTGTCCAGCGTGGCGAACTCGTTGCCCAGGTCTGTCGTGACCACAAAGTTCCCGTCGTCCCCCGTCAGCTCCCGCGCGGCGCGCCTGGTGGCGCGGCCCACCGTCTCGGCGTTCTTGTTCTGCAGAGGTTCCACGGCGGCCTCCCGGGTGAAGACGTCCATCACCACCAGGCCGTACTTCGTCTTCCCCCGCGTGTTCTTGCTGAAGTCGATGAGGTCGGCCTGCAGCCGGTCGTTGGGCCCCTCGGCGGCCGACTTGCCCAGCGCGCGCGGCCGGGGCGCCTGCACCTGCCGGCCCACGTCGGCCTTCAGCGCCTCGAAGGCCATGGCCTGCGTCACGTCGAGGTCGCGCTGCCTGGCGAGTTGGTACAGCTTCCGCGGGTCCCGCACGTTGAAGTCGTCGGCCAGATCTCTTAGCGCCTCCATTTAAAAAACAGCTTTGTTGCCCCAAAAAGGAGCTTGCGCTGGCGTCACCGGATGCAGTGAGGCCTGCACACACCTACTTCTTGCCCCAAAAAAGGAGCTTGAGCAAGGGTCCTCTAGAACGAGGAGGCATGCACAATGCATCAAAACCAGTTTTTTTTTCTACTTGTTCTTCGGCCCCCGCTGGGCCTGCCAGGCTTCCACCTCGTCCAGCCGGGCCTGGAAGCCCTTGCACACCCCCCACAGCACGCTGGTGAGGTGAGAGTAGTCGAGAGTAACCATGTCCGTGCCGTCGCTCCACCGGGCGGTGCCCGTCAAATTCTTCCACTTCGTTCCTGCGAAGTCGTCCGAGGCGAAGCCCAGCCTCAGGTCCTCGTTCATGTCCGGGCGTTTGTACTGCTTGGCCTCCACGGAGTCAAAGAGCTGCTGGAGCTCCGCCGCGTCGGCCTCGGCCATCTCCGTCTTCACCCGGCTGTCCGACAAATTCGTGAAGCTCGTGTTGCAGACCACGTTGCCCGTGTTGCCTGCGATCACGAGGCAGCCGGGGTTCCTCTGGTTCGTGGTCAGGGACAGCTGCGTCGAGGGGCTCTTCGTCTGCACCAGCGCCTCGTCGTTGATCATGATGAGCTCGCACTGGTGCGCCCCGCCGTCCCGCTCCAGGAAGACCCGCGCGCTCTGGTTGCCCAGCAGCCGCAGCTCCGGTCCGCTGTCGGGGGCCGCGCTGTTGTTGGACACTTGCAGCTTGCTCCAGCCCGCCCAGTACTTCGTCAGGAAGAGATCGTCCGAGAAGTCTGAGGTGTTAGTCACGGTGAGCGTGTTGGAGGCGAAGAGCTGCGGCGCGGAGACCGTGCCCGAGCTCGTCACGTTGCCGCACACCACGCTGCCCGTCGACACTCCGCCGCTCGTGGCCGTGAAGGTGCAGTCCAGGCTCTCGCAGTCCAGCGGGCCCGCGGAGGCCGCACCGGTGATGGTCAGCGTGGCGCCCGTGAGCGCCCCGGTGGCTGCGAAGCTCGCCGCCGTCGCTGCGCCCGAGGCCGTCAATGTCCCTGTGGACACGTCGCCCACCGTGGTGAAGTTCCCGGCGTTGGCCGTGTTGTTGATGGTGAGTGTACTGCCGGTGATTCCTGTGGCGGAGCTCAGCAGGCCCACGCTGGCCGCGCCGGTGATGCTCAGCGAGCTGCCTGACACGGCCCCTGTGGACGACAGCGTGGCTCCGGCGACGGCGCCGGTGGCTGTGAGCGCTGCGCAGGAGACTGCGCCCGAGGCGTCCACGCCCGTCGTGAACACGTCCGTGCAGTTCACGTTGTTGCACAGCAGCTGGTCGCAGCCCACGTTGCCCTGCGCGGTGAGCCCGTCCAGCGTGGCCGAGCCCGTGAGGGCCAGCGAGTCCGCCAGCAGGTCCGTTACTGAGACAGACTCTCCCTCGAAGGCGCTGGCCCTGATCTGCATGCTGTACAGGTCCAGCGTGCCCGCCGACGGAGAATTGCTGTTTTTTCAGGAGTGCCTTGCTTTTCAGGATGGTGATCGCAGTGACAATGTCTTGAAGCAGCTCAAGGAGTACGTGCAAGGACTCTGGTGCAAACTGGCAGTGCCTTCGTGCAAGCGCATGATTCTGAGCTTTCCATTCCTTGGATACTTTGAGGTTGCTGTACCAGAGGCGGCCACCGATGTCAAGGTGTACGAGGCCTTCCACAAGGCTGTTGGGACAGACCGTGAGTTTTGGAAGTATCAGACAGCTACGCAGTTGTGCATGTATGGGCCTGTGACCGCATCGCCGCTTGTGCATTGGCTTGTCCAACCCTTTCGGACTGTTCAGGGGTTCATTTGCGCGGTCATTTGCGCGGTCAACGACAGAAACACACATGATTCGGCAGTGCAACTAATATTCCAGATTCGGCTGCTTGCACAGCTTGAATGCCGAGAGTTGTACCTCATGCGTATCCAGCCCAATCCTGTGGGGACCGATGACCGGCTTGTGCTCATGTCGAGGGTGTTTCGGCCAGTCGACGTCATTTCGACCATGTTTCAGGACGCGGTTTGCTCTGCTTATTTCAATTTCTTGATTCAGCCATTTTGTGACGATTCGCAACAGGGCATCCGCCTTCGCATTCGGCTGTGGAAGGGGGTCATTTTTGCTGGATATGTCAGAAGGGACACGCCGCTGAATTTGGTACACGAAGCATGGGCTTACGCATGTTCCTGGTTTGCTGAGGTTGATGGACCGATTCGTACCATCCTCAATGGCCGATCCGCAATGCCTGGCACCCTGTTGAGTGACCATATCAGTCCCGACGCCAAGCATGCTACCATACACATCCTCCGGCCACTCCATGGAGGTGGTACCGTTGTGCCTGACGTTGTATCGGTTGACGCAGCCGATGAGTTTATCCCACAGCAATCTCCGCCGGATTCCTTGCACATCCCGTTGATACAGGAGGCATGGTGCACTTGCAAGCCTGTGCATCGCAAGCCTGTCAACATCTTGTCCATGACAGCCACGTGTGTGTGGAAGCAGGCAGGTTCGGGTACACTCTCTGCTGTACTTCCCTTGGATGATGGTATTCGCCTTATAGGAGAATGGGATCAGACCGGCGTCCTGACTCATTTTGAGCTCCTTGGGTGGACATTCCAATGCCTTCGCCAATATTCTACGTTGCACCTGCGAATTGTGGACCAGGCTGACTCCTCAGTGCCGGCCACTGTCATTGCACTCACCGATTTGCTTTTTGCACAATATGTTTGTACCTTCGAGATTGCTGCAGGATTGACGGCCGGTTCCCTCAAGAAATCCGTTGACCTCAAGGTCAAGACCATTACTGGCCTATCCTTATTTGCACGTGTTCCTGCTGGCACCAAGGCCGTTGTGTTGCATCGTGCATGGATGTTTGCGGCCGCGTGGACCGGTGTGAACAATGTGATTCGCCTCGTTACCGGTGGTAGACAGATCATGCCGAGTATCGCTTTCAGGAGCCAGCCGCAGGGAAGAACCAGCGCTGTTCATGTCATCTTTCCCTTGCATGGAGGTGGGGGCAACTCTGAGCCCGCAGACGATCTGGTCTCCTTGCTCACACGTACCATGTGCTTGCAGGGGGCTGAGCAGGATGAATCCCAAGCATTTGCTCAAAAGGTTGTTGCCCAGCTTGGGGCTGCACGTATCCGCCGTGTGTGCACAGATACACGGCCCGAACACATTGGGAAGGGCCTCAGAGGGTTGGCGTCGGCCGCGAGTGTCAAACTCCCGAGCATGCAGCTCGCTGTGCAAAAATCATCCGGATCCAAAGCTGTGAAACGCCTGACAGTGCCGCACCAGGCGACACACTTCACCCTTGTGCCCGGATTTGCAAAGACACAGGAAGGCACTGCTGCCACCATTATTCATGATATGGCCGAGCACTGTGGGCCTGCCGTCATCCTCTTGGATGCGGAAGCCGCTGCACCCTGGCTTCAAGAACCACAGACATTTGATCACCCACTCGCCTTGATGGTTCTTGGTACTCAGTGCAAATGTGCTCTTCAAGACGCATGTACCACCATGCATATCCCGGCACATGACGCCGCTCATCAGCCCGTGGTCCTGAGTGTTTGTGCCCATCAACTTGGGAAGAAGGCCATACGTTTCGGACATGATGCCGTTGGCAAGGTTGCTGTCGCTGATACGCGTCCATGCGTGTTCAATGTCTTTCGTGACGACTGCTCGCATGATCTGTGGACGCAGGTGCTCGCAGCCCCAGTTAAAACTGCGCTCGGCTTATTTCAAGAAGGAACCGCCGTTTTGTGTGGCAAACCTTGGAAGCGCCGATGGGTCTGTCAGGCCAAGGAGTGTGAGCCAACCCGTGCTGAGCTCTTTGCCTTTACGGGGTTCCTGAGGACGCAGAGCCTTGAGAAGATCTTGTTTCAATCTGGATTGAATCATGTCTTTGTACAACCCATCACCCCGATTGAGGTCGCCAAGGAACCCTACGTGATCCTGCCCCTGGCAGAGGCACGTGCATCTGCACTGTTGCTCATCAAGAAAATTCCTGAGCACAAAGGACTCACAAGATCGCGTAAAGGCTATGGTGCACGCCTCTCTGAGGCCGACTATCCAGCTGTATGGACACGGCTTTTTCCCAATGAGACTCAACCTGAGCTCAAACTTGGTCTCCTCTTGTTTCGGCTGCAACCCACGCCCCGGGGAATCGATGCTAGTGATTTACGTCGGTGGTTGCAGGATATCAAGTGGCACAACACCACTGTTGTGCGAAGCGTTGCCAGCGATGTGTGGTTAGTTGCCGCCTTGACTGCACCGCCTGCTGAGTTTATGCAGATGAATCACCACACGGTTTTGGCCAAGCCCGTGCAACGAAGGTTTGCCGGTAATCGCATTACTAACCCTGTGCTCGCAGGCCAGCCGCCTGTGTTGAGTGTAACCACGCAGAATCCGACCATCGCTGATGGCCCTCAGGATCCGCTTGTTGCATCCGACCCTTGGGAGAAGGCTTTGCAATCCCGTGGCAGACAGACCATTTCCCTCAAGGCGACCCCGCCGCCTTCCACCCAATTGGAGCAAAGGGTGAATCAACAGGAGAAGCAGCTTGCCGAACTCAAGACGGCCATGTCCAGCATGGAAAAGCGCCAAGATGCCGTTCAGAAGGATGTTAATCAAGTGCATCAACAGATCAAGAAGCTCGACACCTCGTTTGATGAGAGCTTACGCAAATGTGTCGCCCAGCAGGATCGCAGAATGAAGGACGGATTTGATGAGCTGAAATCTCTCCTTATGGAGTTGTCGGCTTCTGGGGCTCGTCCGCCTTCCAAGCGTGTACGTGACGTTGAAGATGAAGATGAAGAGATGGGTGGTTGACGGTTTTGGCAACGGAATCAGCCGTTGCGTGTCGACCTACTGGTACGGGTTCCCGTGTGTGCTCACCGGGCAATACATCCCGTGCCCACTGTACAATCCACATTTTACAACTTGTGCCTGAACATAGGGGTTCTGCTAGTCATGCAGACTGGAAAGACGGTCGATGACTTTGATGCATTCAGGGGAGTATGTGTAGGCCAAGCTGCGAATCCCGGGCCTTCTGGCTCCGATACTGCCATCTACCTTTCTGTTTTAAATCCTACCAGTCTTTATACCCATCACGATGAGATCATTGAACATCCTTCAGATGTACAGTTTTTGTCGGAAACTTCAACCACCATAGATGCTCAAAAAAGTGTCCGTAGTCAAATGCGTGGATCAGGTAAGCGCGTCGTATTCGGTGCACCTTCACCTGATAAAACTCGAAGTAAGGACCCCAGACAAGCATGTGTCCGTGGTCACGCATGTGGCGTTGCTTGCATAACACGCCTTTCCATTAAACCGTTGCCATGCGATGATGGTCCCACTGGCATGTATAATGCCGGTCGAATTATGAGATGTCTTGTCCAGATCGGACCATGTGCCGTGCAGTGCGTTGTTATTTACGGTCTGACCACCTGTACGGGACAAGCTGCTGCCAATGATGCCTTGTTTGCTGAAGCCCTGTCTTGGGTTCAAGCTTACAGCGGCTACAGCATACTTGCGGGGGATTTCAATATGCCACCTTCAAGTGCACCAGCATTGCAGCCCCTGTTCCAGAAGGGCTTTGTTGATGTCATTCAGTACTATCAGTCAACCCGCAGTGTCTCTTTAGCGCCTACGTGTAATGAAGCCACACACAACGACACTATGATCTTCCCTTCGCAGATGTTACCTTGGATTCAGAGGGTTCAAACTCGCACTGATCTCAGGCTTTCTAACCACGCTCCCCTTTTTGTACATCTTACTGTGCCGCAATCCAAACCGGATTACTTTGCGTGGAGCCTGCCTAGTAGTTGGGCGGACCTGCCTCTGCCATGGTCCGAGCTTGATGCTGTGTATCAGCAACAAGCTGATTCGATCCTCCTGGACGAATCCATTTGTGATAATGCGCTTGATACAATTGATGTGTGGAAATTGTGGGCTGGATGTGTGGAGCGATCTGTTGCGGTGTTGCACCAACGTCACACTGGCCGTCGACTGCCAGAGCATTACCGTGGTAGGTGCCGTTGGGAACCTCTTGCATTTGAACCACCTTACAGGCCTCTTGACTCTGGGCGACAGGATGAGTATCAGCCCCCAGTGGCGTGTACCTCTGTGTTTGCGCAGCAACGTGTCAAGCAAGTCCGTAGGCTTTCCACCTTGTTGACCATGAGGCGTGCTTTTGACTTGCATGGTTGGCATCAATATGATAGCCACAGACGATGGCTTCACCTGCAGGAACTTTGGCATGCTATTACGGTCGCCCCCGGATACCAACGTGGGTGGCCCAAATGGCTCGCGACTAACGCACATGTCTGTGTGTACTCAGCACAGTGTCCCGATGTTACCCAGCTTGAGATACTCTTGACTGTTGCACGTGATGATGCCAATGCGGTTGTGAGTATGGCTAATAAGGCACGGAGGGCGGCCCGCCAGGCCGCCAGTGACCATGATGTCCAAGCTTGTGGCCTCCGTGAGCACTTCCGTGCCATCAAAGGTGAATCTGTACCACCGGTAACATGGGTCATGCAGCCTTGTTCTTCTCCGGCCAAACTTGTCCGTTCTCCCAAAGGTACAGTGAGACTGAAACTTGCCGACCCAAGTGAAATACCATATGGCTCTCAATGTCGGTTTGGCACTGCGGCACTGCTTGTTTCCGAAGTGCGTGGTCCCATTGTGCATGCTCAACACCTCTCAGGGGACGTTCCCACTACGGGCACTTTTACCTTCAATCGTGTTATCAACACGGTGGAGGACCTTACCTCGGCCATTGATGATTACTGGAATCCAATTTGGAGTCGGGACAGATCGTTCCATGACTGGCCCAGTGAAGACTGGAATGCTGCTGATCACATCCTTGATGAGCTTGCAATTGACTCTCCCGAAATTGAGATTCAATGGCATGACATTGACCAGTGGATCTCCATAATTAAGACTCTGCCCAACAATAAGGCACGTGGTGCTGACGGCTGGAGTTTTGAGGAATTCAAGTGCCTGCCGAGACCTGCGTTGAAACATCTTGCATGTTTGATGGAGCGGGTCCAGCATGATGGCCAATGGCCAAGTGCGGCTATGCAAGCCAAACTTAATAGAATATATTATTTTATTTATTAATTATATTTAACTTAAATATAGATTTAATTAATTATTTTTTTTATTATACTCTTGCCTAAGAGTCAGGACGCCCCATTCCAATCGGCGACACACTAGGCCCCCTCACTGTACCTTGGTGCCTTAAAAAAAAAAATAAATAACAAAAAAAAAAAAATAAAAAAAAAAAAAAATAATAAAAAAAAAAAAAAATTCATATAAAAAAAAAAAAATAAAAAAAAAAAAAATAAAAAAAAAAAAAAAAAAAAAATAATAAAAAAAAAAAAAAAACAAAAAAAAAAAAAAAAAAAAAATAAAAAAAAAAAAAAAAAAAAAAAAAAAATAAAAAAAAAAAAAAAAAATAAAAAAACAAAAAAAAAAAAAAAAAAAAAAAAAAAAAAATCAAAAAGAAAAAAATAATCCGCTTTTTTTATATTAGGATTTTTTTGAGAAAAAGTCGTTTTAAAAAAATAAATTTTTTCGTCTAGCATCATCCCTTCTTGGTCCCAATGGTTTCCCGAGGGTATCTCGTGTGGCCTTAAAGGGCGCGGTGTCAATGATATCACCTTAGATGCCCAGGACCGTTTGGAAAAATGCTTGGCTGAACGCATCTCCTTCGGTGGGTTTGTATTGGACCTACGTAAGGCCTTTAATTTTGTTGGTCGCCAGTTGGCTCACAAAGTTCTTTGCCGCTTGGGTGTTCCTAGGGCGGCCTCCTTGACTTGGATACGGTCGCTGTATGACCTGCAACGTTGGCCAGTAGTTGGCGGCCGCATTGATGCCGCCATACCTTCAACATGTGGTATACCGGAAGGCGACGGGATGTCGGTTCTGTGTATGCTTGCCATTTGCCTGCATTTCCACGCTTACCTCAAACTCGCCGGAGTCGATCCCACAGCGTATGCAGATAACTGGTCCTGGACTTCACAGTCTGCACGTTGTCACCATGATGCCTTTGGACGCATGCAACGCCTCACAGATGCATTCAAGATGCCGGTTGCACTTGATAAATCTTGGTGCTGGGGTACTGATCTGCCCATGCGTCAGGCTTGGCAAGGTATTTTGACACATTACCAGGTGCCTCCTGACCAAGTGTCCATTGTTGACCACGCCAAGGACCTCGGAATACTCTTTCGGTATACACGTAAGATAGTTGCATGTGACTTTGATGCGAGGGTACAACTTGCTACTGACATGGCTTACCGGGTGTATCGTGTTACCCCTGATTTTGCTGTCCGTGCGAGACTCATCACGGGTGGAATTTGGTCTAGAGTGCTTTACGGGTTGGAGTTCCAGTTTATGGGACCAGCCAATTTTGCAAAGCTCAGGCGTGCAGCCACTACGGCTTTGGTTGGCCCGTGGCACAATGCCTCGACGATTTTGTCGTGCGCGGCGGTGTCCTCTTGGTTGATCCGCTTCTGTATGTGGTCATCAGTATGCTGCGGGCGCTTCAAAAATGGTACTGGAAGTCACCCGATCGTGTGATGGCCTTCTGTGAAAGGGTCCATGCCTTTGACGGTGATCGTGCTATCGGCTCGGCATCTTCATGTGCCTTGTATCTACGTGAAGTAGGCCTCACACTGGGTCCCACTGGGTTGGTCAGCGGAACGGCTGGCGTCAGTTTTCGCATCCAGAGTGTCGATAAAACTGAACTTGAGCGTTCCCTTCACTATGTGTGGACCTGTCGCATCATGCACGGTGTTGGTGGCCGTAAAGGAATTCCGACTCAAGTGCCCTTTGACATGCAGACCACCCGTGAAGCTTTCAGAGCGTTGCCACGGCATGTGCAAAAAAGTGCAGTCATGAATATCACCGGAGTCGCTGTGAGTGGCGCCCGCAAATTTCACCAATGGGGACCACAGTGGGCTGATCAATACTGTGTTCTCATGCCAGGATACTACGCAACACCGAGTCTTCGAGTGCCGAATTGGTGATGAGTGCAGAGGGAGCCATTCTGATACTGTCACATGGATCCGTGACCAGAGACCTGAATGGACACATCTTGCGGTGGCTCACCAATGCCCAGCAGAACCCATCCTGCGGGCTATCTTTCAGGGCAGGGAGTTGCCTACGCTTGATCCGCCACCATGTTGCGATGTGGTATGACATTCTACACTGATGGCACCTGCCAGATGCCTGATGTACAGGCAGCCAGCCGTGCTGCTTGGGGCGTGATACAAGATGTATATCCAAGTGATGACGACCGCCTCCGTGTCGCCACCGGCCCGGGAAATGGGACTGCCATCCCCGATGGATTGTTGTGCGCTGCGTGCGGACTATGCCCCGGACATCAGTCACCGCTAAGGGCTGAACTGTGTGCAGTATGGGCGGCTATGCAACTTGTTCGTGCGCAGGACTCCGACTTACCTGTCAATATTTACACGGATTGTCAGGCAGCCGTTGACTTAGTTGCCCGCCTTCACCGCTGAAAGTCGCGTAGATATTTGGCTCTGCCGGAACCATGTATGAATCATGACCTCGCGATGGCTATCTGGGATTCGTGGCCTGTTGGTCACGTTGCTGTCTATAAGATCAAAGCGCATCGTGACTCCACCAAGGCTGTCAGTACGCTGGACTGGTGGGGCATCACCGCCAACCACTTAGCTGATAGACTTGCAAATACAGCACTCGGTGCGGAGACATCTGCTGTGGTTGCCCTTGCTGATACAATTGCTTCTCACAAACGCCAAGAGCGTGACCAGCTTCAGCAAGCCTTGAATTTCCTGGTTGAATTGGCCTTGGTACGTAAGGAAGCTATTGAGGCGCATGAGAAGGCCACTAGTGAATACGGATCCGGATCCTGACCCTGCCGTACCTGGTACTGGGCATGAACCGCGCCCCATTCCACGTGAGATTGCTGCCCTGCGTCACCTGGGCACCTGGCTACCGACGACGCCTCGCATCCTTCCCTTCACAGAACTGACTCCACAACAAGCTGTCTGCTGTAACGTTGGTGGACGTGTGGCAGTGGCTCCATACCATACAATGGCCGGATGGTCCCCCTGCCCCCCATGATTGGGGAATCAGTTGGTTGGAACTTCTTTTCAACTTTTATCTGTGTACTGGGCAACGCTTTCCGGTCCGAATTGACACGGTTCAGGGTCGTAAGACGCAGATCCAGCAGTATGTCCCATATGACTCCAATGAGGCAGTCGCGCGGCCCCTGCTATATCGAGCGTTGGAAGAGCAGATTTCTCACTTGAGAATGACCGTGGCGCACCTGCAGAACGTTACCATGTATAACTTGACACCTGTAGATTTGACACCGTCTTCGGTGTCGCCTACATCTCTTCGGGTGTTGGGGTTCTACCGTGCTCGCCAGGGTTTCATTGCCCGACCAGGACAGCGGACAGTTGAACTGGCCCACGCCTGCTTGAAGAAGCAGGGGTATCCGACCAACCTCAATTTTGTGGTTGACATCCCCCTTGGGCCCTATGACTTGCATTGTGACCGCGACTTTGGTGATCAGGATAAGAATTCGCAGAGCCGCAGGGGTATGCGTGACAAGATGCGACGTGCTTTACTGAAGGCCAGATAGGCCCTCCGTGTGGTGCAACTTCTTTTCTTGTGCATGCACACTAGTGTGGCAGATTCGCCGGCCATCATAGCTCAGATTGAGCTATCCTTTTCCATGGCTTCTTCGCTGTATAGCGAATGCAACCTTTGCACGCTTTTCTGCGGGATATGTGATGATCCTTTACCTTTTTGACTGGTGATCTGTCCGCAATCGGACATTTTCCGCCGGAGTGGCGCCTCGTTTGTCCCGCCTTTTTGGGGTGGTTTTGTTCCCCCTGTTGCGGTTTTTTTTTGGGTTCCTCCTTGTTGACGGGCTTTTCCTGCCTCGCGGGGCGTTTCCAATCGGATGGTGGCTCGTCTTATTCGACCACCTTCGTCTCACCATTTCAGCGTCAGGCTCACGCTACGGCCGGGGCCTGATGCAGCGGCCAAACAGTGCCGCATTGCAAAAAAGTGTAAAAAGTGCCCGCCGACTGCTGCACCAGCCCGGGGATCGACCCGCCAAAGGCTCCGAAGTGCAGCTTCGCGACTCCGCCCGGCGGCGCCGAGAAGTCCAGGCGCGCCGTGCTCCAGACACCCTGCGAGGGCGTGCCGAGGAAGGTGCCGGTGACGCCCACGTAGTCGTTGTCGGCAGCGCTGACGTACATCACCAAGTTGGAGGCCGTGCCCAGCCGGTACCGGCAGCCGAAGGAGCAGCGTCTCCCCGGCGTCAGGTGTAGAGGGTGTAGGTGTGGACGATGTTCCAGGCGAAGGCGCTCAGGGTCACGGCGTAGCCCTCCAACTGGAAGCCTCCCACCGCGAAGCTGGCCGAGGCCACGGAGCTCTGGCTGTTGGAGCGCACCAAAAAATTTCCTAATGTGGTGAGCGTGGGCTCCAGCAGCACCTCGCCCAGGGTGGCCAGCGTGACGTCGTCGGCCCCTCCGTCGAGGAACTCGTGCCTCAGCAGCAGTGCCGAAGCCGCCGTGTCCTCCTCCACCTCCGCCGTGTTGCCGGTCTCCAGGGTTGCGTCCAGGATCTGGAGGCCGTAGACGTCCACCGTCGTTTTCCAGCCCGTTTGGTTGTGGCAGGCCCCGGCCGCCTGGAAACCCCGCCCCGAAGTGGGGGGGGGTGGGGGGGGGGGGGGGGGGGGGGGGGGGGGGGGAGGGGGGGGGGGGGGGGGGGGGGGGGGGGGGGGGGGGGGGGGTGGGGGGGGGGGGGGGGGGGGGAGTGGGGAGAAAGCTTTGCAACTCGTTTGGAGGCACTGTGAAGTACATCTTGGCCGTGCTCCAGGCGCCCTCGTCTCCCGCGAAGCTGCCGTACAATGGGTCGTAGACGTTGTCGGCCTCGGACATGTACACCACGAAGTTGGAGGCCGTGCCGAGCCGGTACCGGCAGGCGAAGAGGAGCTCTCGGCCGGGCGTCAGGTTGTAGGTGCGCGCAATGTTCCACGGGTTCACTGCCAGGGTCAGGGTGTAGCCGTCCACGCTCGCTGCGCCCGCGGTGTGGGTGGCCAGGACCACGCTGCAGCCGCTGCTGGGGCGAACCGTCCAGTTTGACAGGGAGACGTCCGTGGCCAGGATCTGCTCTCCTATGGCGGCCACCACCTCGTCGGCCCCTCCGTCGTCCGGAAAGCGCACGGCTATTTGCAGGGCCGAGCACTAGTAGCTGAGCAGGGCGGCGGCGATGCTTGAGGCCGTTGCCGTGTCCTGGTCGGCGGCCGAGCGGTACGCCACCAGCGCGGAGGTGATTTGGTTGGTTGTGAAAACATCCTGGTCCGGGCCCGTCCGGTAGGCCAGGTGTCCTGCGCGCTTGCCGTGCGGTAGTCTCCCAACAGGGCGTCCACTTGCGCCGAGGTGTAGTAGGCCAGCAGCGCGGCCGAAGTGGCACCGGTCGTCTCCGCGTCCTGCGCCGTGCCCGTTCGGTAGTCGACCAACAGCGCGTCCACTTGTGAGGAGGTGTAGTAGGCCAGCAGCGCAGCCGCGAGGGCCGCGTCCGCCGCCGCGACGGAGTAGCAGTCGGCCGTGATGCTCAGCGTGTCGTCGCCGTTGGCCAGCGCAGCAGAGAGAGGAGCCTCCAGATGCAGGTTGCGAACGACGTTGCTTCCGCGAACGAGCTCCCAAGTTGTGAAGCCCGCCCAGGCCGGCGCGTTAACAACTCCGCCGCTGCCGGAAAGCTGCAGGGGCAAGCTGCGCTGGAGGTGTCCAGCCCGTCCACCGTGGAGAGCAGGGCGGCCAGCGCGCTGGCGTCCGCCTTGCCAAGGAGGGCGGCGTCCAGGGCTGCCGTGGTGACTGCGCCCAGGAGGGCCGCCGCTATCTTAGAGTCCACCTCTGAGAAAATGTCGACGGCCGACAGCAGGGCGTATGCGGTTCAGCGCGCTGGCGTCCGCCTTGGAGGCCTGCAGCCCCGAGATGGAGGCGTCTCGGCTCGCGAGCTCGGGGACGACGCCCAGGAGAGCGTTGGCCACCTTGGTGTCGACCTCCAGCGGCGTGATCCTCGCCGCTATGTCTAGGGAGTGCTGGTCCACCACCGTCTTGAGGCCGTAGTTGGCCGCCACCGTGGCCAGCGTGGCGTTGTTGGCCGAGGCGATGGCCGTGGTGCTGTAGTTGGACAGCTTCAAGTCCACGCCGTCGGGGTGCTCTTCGTCGCCACCACGCCCTCTGGAGAGACCCGTGGTCAGCGAGCTCTGCAGCGCGGCGATGCTGCTTCCGTGCGCGGCCACCTGTCCGTCCGTGGTGGCCAGGGCCGCTGCCGTGGTCAGAGGGGCGATTGCCGGCGCCAGCGCGCTGCTGTCCAGCTTTGAGGCCAGCTCTGCGGTGACCCGGTCGTCCAGGGACTGGATGGCCGCTGCGTTGTTGCCGGAGGCTGCCGTGTTCACCGCCAGGTCCGTTACTTGTGCGTAGGGCGTCAGAGCGAGGGCCGTGCGTGCCGTCAGTTACCTCTCCGTTGTCCAGGACCTCCGGGATGTTGCCGGTGACAGGTCCTTCAAACATGTTTTCCTTCGGAGTCGTTGCGCGAAGTCGGCCCAAAGCTTCGGAAAACTCTCAAGGTCTGCCGGCTTCTTGCCTCTTCGGGCTTGGTCGGATTGGACGAGGTCTGAAGAGAAGGCGTTGGGACAAAGTTTGCGCAAGTACGTGTCACCCCGTGGCACAGTCCGTGGGTGGCCTTTTTCAATGTGAAACAATGATTTGACCGGTGGCGCCGGTCAATCGCGGTACCTGCGCACGACGCTCGAAAATTTCGGGACAAATCACCGAAAATTTCGGCAGTTCACCGAAAATTTCGCCTCGAGGCCGTCCTCGGGTGGCGCGGGCTCGGCAGGCTGGTGCACTTGCCGCTACATAGCACGTGCTCGGCTAACAGGACACGAAGTGAAGGAAAATATCCTTCACTTCATGTGTTTTCCTTCACTTCATGGTGCTCGGCTACCAGGACATGAATTGAGGGAACATATCCTTCAACTCATGGTCCGGGTGGCGCGGCCGGGCAGGAATGTGGCGCGCTCGGTATTGAAGCCTCCACGTTGGGCTTCTTTGCAGAGCACTCTCCTTTGCAGAGCACTCTCCTTTGCAGAGCACTCTCCTCTGCTGTGTGTGTTTCTTTGCAGAGCACATCCTCCTCTGGCTGTGGTGGTGTTTCTTTTGCAGAGCACTCATCCTTTGCAGAGAAACGCTTCTTTTGCAGAGCACACCCATTGCGCTTCTTAGCAGAGCGCTCTCCCCTTTGCAGAGCACAGCTTTCTTCTTTGCAGAGGAGCACACATTTGCGCTCTCCTTTGCAGAGCACTCTCCTTTGCAGAGCACTCTCCTTTGCAGAGCACGCTTCTTTGCAGAGCACTCTCCTTTGCAGAGCACGCTCCTTTGCAGAGCACGCTTCTTTGCAGGGCACGCTCCTTTGCTTCTTTGCAGAGCACTCTCCTTTGCAGAGCGCGCTTCTTTGCAGAGCACTCTCTTTTGCAGAGCACGCTTCTTTGCAGAGCACTCTTGTTTGCAGAGCACTCTCCTTTGCGGGGATGGAGACGAGTCAGCTTTGGAGTTGTGTGTGATGATGTCGTCTTCTTTTGGGGGGGCGAGTCAGCTTGCGGGGGTGTGTGAAGGGGAATCCAGAGGAGTGCAACAGGACGGGCGCGAAGTCAAATATTCTCTGTTAGTACACCACTAGAGAAATAAATGAGTCAGCTTCGGTGAGTCAGCTTCGGGCGCGAAGTAAAATATTCTCTGTTAGTACACCACTAGAGAAATAAATGAGTCAGCTTCGGTGAGTCAGCTTCGGGCACGAAGTCAATTATTCTCTGTTAGTACACCACTAGAGAAATAAATGAGTCAGCTTCGGTGAGTCAGCTTCGGGCGCGGTGAAGACAGAGCACTCTCCTTTGCAGAGCACTCTCCTTTGCAGAGCACTCTCCTTTGCAGAGCACTCTCCTTTGCAGAGCACTCTCCTTTGCAGAGCACTCTCCTTTGCAGAGCACACTTCTTTGCAGAGCACGCTTCTTTGCAGAGCACACTTGCGCTTCTTTGCAGAGCACACTTCTTTGCCAAGAGAGCACACTTGCGCTTCTTTGCAAGAGCACACAACCTTCTTCTTTGCAGAGCACGCTTCTTTGCAGAGCACGCTTCTTTGCAGAGCACTCTCCTCTGCACAGCACGCTTCTTTGCAAAGCACGCTTCTTTGCAGAGCACGCTTCTTTGCAGAGCACGCTTCTTTGCAGAGCACGCTCCTTTGCAGAGCGCTCTCCTTTGCAGGCACTCTCCTCTGCAGAGCACGCTCCTCTGCAGAGCACGCTCCTTTGCAGAGCACTCTCCTCTGCAGAGCACTCTCCTTTGCAGAGCACTCTCCTTTGCAGAGCACGCTCCTTTGCAGAGCACTCTCCTTTGCAGAGCACGCTTCTTTGCAGAGCACTCTCCTTCGCAGAGCACTCTCCTTTGCAGAGCACGCTTCTTTGCAGAGCATGCTTCTTTGCAGAGCACTCTCCTCTGCAGAGCACTCTCCTTTGCAGAGCACTCTCCTCTGCAGAGCACTCTCCTTTGCAGAGCACTCTCCTCTGCAGAGCACGCTTCTTTGCAGAGCACTCTCCTCTGCAGAGCACGCTTCTTAGCAGAGCATTCTCCTTTGCAGAGCAGGCCAAGCTCTCTCTTTAGAGGGGGTTCCCAAATGGATTCTATTCTACTTGACAGGCTCCTAGCACTCGTCCGTCCAGGAAACGACCTCGCCCTGCGAAGGATTCGAAACCTAAAACGCTGCGTGCGGGCGTGTGGCTGCAAAATAACGACCCCTAGATATGCGCCGCAATTTGGCTCCAGGTTGCATATCTAGGGGTCGTTATTTTGCAGCCACACGCCTGCACGCAGCGTTTTAGGTTTCGAATCCTTCGCAGGACGAGGTCGTTTCCTGGACGGACGAGTGCTAGGAGCCTGTCAGGTAGAATAGAATCCATTTGGGAAACCCCCTCTAAAGAGAGAGGACAAAGACCCTTGAAGCCGCGGACAGAAAGCTTTCGGCCAGGCGGATCTTGTAGACGGCAAGCCGGGCGTCGCTCTGCAGGTACAGCGACTCTCCTAGGTTGACCTCAAAGTTGCTGTCCGAGCCGGCCACCTCTCGGATGCAGCAATCGTCATCCTTTTCTTTAAGAAAGCCACCCGTCCGGCGGGCGACAGGCGACTGGACGGGACGGAGGTGCAGCAGAAGATGTTCTCACACTTCGCGTTCATCAGCGTGGAGCTTGTAGAACATTTCGTTCTTCGGCTTTAGGTAGTACACGAACAGGAAGCTGTAAGGTTCTCGGGTCGCCTGCTCGTACAGTCGGTAGAGCTGCTCCTTCGGCAGCAGTGCGCTCAGCTCCTCGATGACGGCGTCCAGCTCGTGCTGGCCGACGCCTGTGCTGCTGGAAACTTGTGTCAACTTGGGGGCTTCGTGCGTTCTTGCAAAATTGGTTCAGTTTGGTTCTCGGAGAGATTTACTCATGATGATTTTCAGGCTTTGAACCTGGACTTGGATGTCAATATGCAGCGCAGTATGTCTTGCTTTGAGGCATTGGCCCAGATCGCTTTGCTTCTCGACGTTTCCCAGGTCATCGATTTCCGGTTTGCATCAAGAGCTTGAGTGACAATACTGGCGCTGAAGCCGGTAGCAACAAGATGTTCAGCATGAGCAGACCGATGTGCTTCTTCCTGGAGAAGCTGTGCCTCCTTGCAGCCATTTCCGGAATGGGGCTTGCCATATCCCGGGGCCTCTCAATTTTTTGGGAGATGACATATCTCGCTGGGATGGCAGCACTCCCGTTCCTGGAAATTTTCTGGAGCGCAATCGCATCCGCATCTCTTTAGCGATCTCTGGATATCCCATGGTTCCCCTGCTGTTTTTCCTGGCGATTATTGACACATGTTCACTGATTAGCTCCTGCGATGTTTCATTGTTTTTGTTCCCTCTCTCTCACTTGCTGGAAATCCACTCACAGTTGGTTCGGGGTATGTTGGCGATTGAATTTCCCCTGATAGCATTTATGGGGTTTCAGATCCATCAGTTGAAATCCAACTCGGATCCCTCCTGGATGTCGGTTTTCTGATCTTCAGATTTCGGCAAGTGAAGAAAAGAGAGAGAAGGGGAACCGCTGTGCAGTGCTTTACATGTCCATCCACCGTTTGCATGTCTCTTTTGAGTTTACGAGTTTCGTGTGCTGTCAACATAAAGACACAAATGAAAGTCCGCGTAGAACTTTTGACGTACTTGTTCGTTTGTGTTTTACGTGGAACTTCACTTTGAGGTTTCCGCTCCATGTTGGCTCAGCTGGACTTTCATTTGTATTGGCATCTCGCCTTGCGTTTGAGAGGGATTAAAGCCCCTCCCTCACCTGTTCTGTGATCCTTCGGCCTCTTTGTGTTTGCTTCTGCAGTATGGGAAGGATCGCATACTGATCTTCTGGTGACCTAAGGTCACAAATCGGTTTCAGATCCGGGGTTTCAGATCCATCAGTTGAAATCCAACTCGGATCCCTCATGGATGTCGGTTTTCTGATCTTCAGATTTCGGCAAGTGAAGAAAAGAGCGAGAAGGGGAACCGCTGTGCAGTGCTTTACATGTCCATCCACCGTTTGCATGTCTCTTTTGAGTTTACGAGTTGCGTGTGCTGTCAACATAAAGACACAAATGAAAGTCCGCGTAGAACGGGTCGTGCCGGATTTCTGCATACAGATGAGGTATGATTCTGTAGTTTGTGTTGGTATAATACGCTTGTCGGTTCACGCGATCTTGTTAGGTGACTTTGGGAAATTTGGTGTTGCACTTTTGCCCAAGTGTTACTTGCTGCAAGCTTGCGCACGTTTGGCCAACTATTTTGCTTTTGCACAAAAAACAGAACCCGTGGATATGTTTCATAAGAATGGTTTGTCCATGACCTTTGAACCATGAGGGTGGTGTGGGTGGGTTTAAAATGGCCAAAGTTAGTTTGCGTTCCTGCCCACCAGCCCCGAGCGATGTGACTTCACGTACGCGCCCAGTGTGCAAAGGGACAAAGCACACACCCGAGGCATGAATGAATCTTTCATTGAAAATATTGGTCAGTATACCGGCGTATATCTGGTTGTGAGGTATGACTTGGTAGTTTGTGTTTGTATCATGCGCGAGTTGGTGTTGCCCTTTGGGCCAAGTAAGCGATAAGTATGCATGTTATATATACACATATATATATATATATACACAGATTTGTGTGTACATAGAAAAGCGTATTCCCCAAACAATCCTGCTCAATCCACGCAAATTCCATTTGTGTTTTTGACCACAGCACGTGATTTTTAACATGTTTGTGTGGAGTGTGAACCGACCACGCCCGTTTGCTACGCATCACGAACGTGGGGATTTCTGGCAGCCAACTTTATTTTTGGCGTGGGGCGCGCTAATGAATTCCATAGCCGCACTAACATATGCTGCGCTGTAGCATGTTGCAGTCATTTATTTTTCAATACCAAACATACCTTGTCCGACGGCAGAGTGTGCATTTTTGGCTTGTGGTGCTCGCAGTAGTGAACGGGCTTTAGCATTTCAAAAAACTGCATTGTGTGGATACGAGCGACAGGCAAACATTCATCTTGAAGATTGAATCATTTAATGCAGAAATTGGACAGACCCCAAAGGGCAACCACACAGCACCGGAACTGATTGGCAAGACATTGCTTCTCAAGATTTGGCGGTCTGAGCATGGGGTGCTTTTTGACGTTCCTCGGATCCTCCAAAAAGTGGCCTCAGCATACAAGCCCCAACCGAGATTATGATGTCATGTTTGCCCACGCCCGGAGAACTTTCGGAGCTTCATGGCTGCTGTTCTCCAGGCCAATGTGTTTTAAGGAATCGTGCCTAACGGCGCTTTAGGTTGCGAGTTTTGATTCATATTGTTTAAGCCACGGAATAGGCAACACGTTCCAATTTGTGTTTGTGAAAAAAAGGAAATGGTGGCATATGTTTGAAAGGCTTATTCATCCGAACCAAAGCTTAAAGCTATTTTTTAGGTGAAGGATACAGTAGGCAGAGTGCATGGCCTCGAAACCTTGAGGCGAAGCCGCGGAGCTGGATGCAGCTCTTCTGCAGAGGCTAGAGGGAGTGTTCCACACGACAATCAAACAGGGCGGCAACAGAGTTCTTACCATGGGAGATGAATAAGAATACAGAATACTGTTGCGTGTCAAAATAGGGGATCTGGAATTGTGGTTTGCTGCAAAGGCCTAGGTCTTTGAGGTTCAGGTTTGGAATTGAAGAATCTCAATCGACGCATGGAGGTGCAGCTTTCACCCAAGATGCGATGCACCTTTTTCTTCTCACGTTTCCGTATGTTGGTGAAGGGGTGTGTGTAGGGAAGTTGCAAAGAGATGCCGGATTTTCCGGAATCTTGCTTGCTTACTGTAAGTGGCACGGTCGGGTCAAACCACTTGGAAAGAGCTTGCTTTGGTGATGTAAAGGTTCCCCATGGCCTGCCAAGAACGAGCATGGAGCTTGAATGAGGACCCCTACTAACAGCTGTTCAGGTTTCATGTTAGTTTTTGGCGAGGCAAGGTCTTGGGCGCAATGTGGCTCCACCTGCTACAGGGGAAACGGAAGGTGCACGAGCGCTTTGCCGGCCTCACGGAGAGACAGCTTGCCGCCAGCCTGACCGAGTGCAAACCTCAGTGCCGTGTCACATGTATCAGGTGAGTCACTCATAACTTAAAACATGATTGGAGGACCTGAACTCCCCCAGTTCGGGGTGTGGAGATTCCCTCAACAACGATCTGGATCCCCTGTTGGAATGTGCTGCAACCCCACCAAAAACTAAAAAAACAAATCAACCGCGCTCCGAGTCTTCGTCGTGTGGGAGAGGGCGACGCTGCCTGGCGTGCTGCTGCGGCCGAGGCCCTGTGCCAGATGAGTCTTCTTTTTTTGATGGGACAACCCCTCCCAAAAAATGGTTTGATACACCGATAAAGGTTAGCAAGGGATAGCCCCAATCACGCGTGTGGGAATCTTCCCTTTGTAATTCTTTGCATAGACCATTTAATGCCAGGTTTTGATTGTGACACTTGTGCTTGATCTTAAGTTGGAGAGACACAGCTTGAACTCCCTTGCAGAATGTATTGTGGAGTCATCAAACGGTCGTGGGGTTCTGGTGCGCTTGGGAAGAGAAGTGGTGGGAATGGTGCTTGTTGGGGAGGTTTTAACCTTTGCATAGTTTATCAAAAGGCTGGAAGGGCGCAGGGTTTCCTTCATTGGGAAGGAAACGCCCACCAGCCGCCCGCTTGAGGTCTGTCAAACAATTCCTAAGGAAGACGCTCTATGTGTTTCTTTTGAGGGTACCCATTGAAAGAGACAAGCCTTGGCCTTCCGTTTTCAGTATTTTCAGAATAGACAAAGGATCCAATGCCATTGTTCATTCTCTTCGGCCCTAATTCTGCAGCATTTTAAAGAGTTCCCTTTGTGCCCGGCTTAGACATCACCGTTTCGGCCATGTTCAAAGGGGGGTAGTTGAAGGGAGATGAAAAGGAAATCAACAATGTCCAGGAGAGAGGCAAATCGGAAACCGACCCAGGGAGTTTAGACATAATGAAGGGAAACCATGAGCATGGCCTACATTTTGGGAGTTTTCATCAGGATTGGATTGGGCAAGACCAGTAACCTGACCCGCTCGCCCCTGAAAGAGAAATGAAGAGGAGGTCGTTGAAACCTTGTTTGAACGCTCGTGGCTGGAACGTGCGTTGTAGGGATGGCCCGACCCTTGTTTTGGCCAGAATTTCTGGCCAGGTGTGCCGGCGCGTGCCCGCGCACTTCTCCTTCCCGGAGGCGGCGGAAGCGGCCAATGCGCCGGGGCGCTTATGGCCCTGTGGGTCCGAACCAAACCAAAGGCTGCGCAAGCAAACCAAGCACTGGAGTGCTTTTTCGTAGACGTTTGGCTGTTTTCGAGGGTACCACCCGGAGCCTGCTTCTACTCTGAGGGCCTGAATCATGCTTTACCAAACTACTAAACTAAACCCCTTGTGCTAGTGGAGCAAGCCCCACATCCGATGTTGGACCATTGCCAGTGCGCTTGAACCTTTAGAGAGAAGCCAAACGAAAAACACCATTTGCATGGAGTCCACTTTTGTGAAACTTTTGCGAGACACACAGGCTCAAACGAACCCCAAATGCTGGAGCTTCTACAACGTACCTGGTTTATTGGGTGGGTTCTGCTTGCATCAAGCGGGAAAATTCCAGGCTCGCCTTTGGCCCGCCTTCGCGTGAAGGCGCTGGGGTGTGGGGAAAGGGAGCAGGTGTTTGAGGTCGTGGGGAGGAGGGTTTAGGTGGTGATGAATATGATTGGTGGTTGCTTAAAATCAAGCCTGTAGTTTTGATATCCACCTAGCGATTCTTTGGTCATTGAGCATCCTTCCCAAGTGGGGAGGGAAGGAGAAATTGACCAGTTGAGCCGCCCTTTGCAAAGCGCCGACTGGAAGTGTACACAAGGTGTCTCGACGTGAAACCTGGGCCCTGCGAACAATCTGTTGAATGGATTCCTATTTGTAGGACATTGCAGTGGTGAGAATCGCAAATTTTGAAACGTGAAGTGCATTCCCGCAGCAGAATCGTAAGCATTTCCGCGCAAAGGTGGCGCGCGAAGCAATGTTACGTTCGGAAAGTGCACTCCACATTACAGTGGAAAAGCAGCACGCAAACAACTTTCCTTGCCTGCAATGTGCAGCGAATTGACTCTCCGCGCGAAGCTACGTGTGATGTTGCGCGTTGCGCATGATGATGCTGCGCATGATGTTGCGCATGATGTTGGACATGATGTTGCACATGATGCTTCGTGCCGCGCACGATGCTGCGCGCAAGAAGGAAGAACGATTGCACGAAACAAGGAAACATGGAAAGAAGGAAAGAGGAAGGAAGGAAATAACGTTTGTATTTTTTGGGTTTTGTTTTGTTTTTGATATTATGTTGTTTGTTTATCGACATTCTCTCATTTGTCTTTTGTTCATTCATTCTTTGTTTCTTTCTTTCTGTCATTTTCCTTCTTTCCTTCTTTCCTTCTTTCATTCTTTCCTTCTTTCCTTCTTTCCTTCTTTCCTTCTTGCCTTCCTTACTTCTTTCCTTCTTTCCTTCTTTCCTTCTTTCCTTCTTTCCTTCTTTCCTTCTTTCTTTCTTGCCTTCTTTCCTTCTTGCCTTCCTTACTTCTTTCCTTCTTTCCTTCTTTCCTTCTTTCCTTCTTTTCTTCTTTCCTTCTATCCTTCTATCCTTCTTTCCAGTTTGCATGGCCCGTGTCCCGTTGTCAGTTGCCAGTTGTGCGTAGCCGCGGAGCTGATGTTTAGCAAAAATCCGTTCTCCCTAATAATAATTTGGTCCCCCCGCCCCCCTTTAAAAAAACCACTTCGGAGGGTTTCTAATCTTAGGGACCTGGTTTTTGGTCAGAGCTGCTTCAGATTGGCTTGTTTAGTATTGGGTTACAACTGGAGAAGTGGGACCCCTTTGATTTGCAGAAAAAAAGTGCTCAAAAGGACGAGAATCAGCTTTGAACAAAATAAATCTAACAACAAAAAGCTTGATTTGTTTCAGAAAGACACCTTTTGAGGGAGGCAGACAAGGTAGGAAAAGGGGTGACCGTTAACAAGCACATTTTGGGATTTACCGGGCTTCCAGAAAGTTTAGTATAGGTTTAGTATTGGCTAATTTTAGAATTCGTATCGGGAACTTTTGGGGTTGGACGGGGGGGCGGGGGTTATTATTAGGGGTCCGTTTATACAAAGCAAGAACGGACTACGGTTCAAGGACAGGTGTCACTTGCGTTGAGAGTGAATGGATGGAATCTCTGAACAAGCAACATGTTCACAATGTCCAGGCTTCACTGGTAATGTCTTGTTCTTACAGCCATGTTGCACTCGGTGCATTTATTTGCACATCAGCCGTTTTGGCACCTCCCCACACTCCTTTCCAGAAATCGAAAAGAGTCCGGCGGGTCAGCTTATTGAGTACCTCAACTTACCCTTCAATTTCAGGAAGCCTGCAAGTGAGTCACTATAAGTGCACTACACAAGCAACTTACACAAACGCAAGTGAGTGATTGAATGTTGGGCCAGTCCCAGTTCCCTTGTGGGGCGGCCAACCGTTTGGCTGGCAGAAAATCATCTTCAACCACCCCAACCTCATTCATCCAGGTCCCAGTTCGGACTGGGTCCCAAGTGCTTGGAGACCCTCCCGAGGCCTCCGTCTTGATTTCCTCCCTTGGGAATGGGTGACAAGGCCATGGGGAGAGAGAGCCTCGGCCGGGCGGATCCGGGAGATCCCCAAACAGCTCTGGGAGGCTTCGAGGCTTGGCAGCAACTGCTGCAGCCGCTGGCGCAGCGCATGGAAGAGGCGGACGATGGCCCAGGGAAGGGATGCAGGATGCAGTGGGGCGCGGGGTGGGGGGTGGGGATGGGGATGGGGGGGGGCATGGGGATGGGGGGGATGTGGTTTCGATTTAAGTGAATGACTGGGTTTGTTAACAGTCGAACACACTCTCAAAAGTGGTTTGTGGTTTCAATCAAACCCATGGAAATTATGGTTACCAAAAGGCTACTATTTGAAGTTGTAGCGCTGTTTTAAAAACGGATGCGGAGACCCCATGGATTCAGACAGGAACCAATTACAAGGGGTGAACAGGCGGCTGGTATGTTTTTACAAGAACCAGTCCAAGGACATGTCTGAGTGGGGAAACTAGCCACTGAGTGATCAGAATTTAGCAAATCGCCCTGGAGACTTGGTCTTGAAGGACAGCTCGGGTCACTCGCATGTGGCCCTCGCACGATTGTCGTTTCATGCCGAAGCAGGCTGAGAGTTGCAATCAGGAGGCTGAGAAGCTGCTATAACCAGATCAAGCAAGGCCATGGCCCCCTGCAGGTTCGCCGCCCTTGTGTTTGGAGCACGTGTCGAACACGAAGTTTTGGTGATGTTTCGCAGGGCAGCCCCTTGTTCTCTGGTCGCCAAGAGCTTGCGGCTGGGGATTGAGAGCCGGGCTGCTCTTTGGTGTAGCCCAAACTTGAAGTAATCCAAGCCCCGGGAAACGACCCTGCCCAAAATACATACTTTCTGCCGGGTGTATATAAACAGACCAACCCGGGCCAGCATAGCACACTGGGCCATTTTGAGTCCCTCGCTCGGTTTGCTTGCAGGGACAGAACGGGGAGCAGATCGAAAGTCTCATTTGCGCTGTCAATGCAACATTGTATTTGGCATGGTCGCTCTGAGGTGTTATGTTGGCCGCAAGAGGAAAGAGAGTGATGTTCCAGATCAAAGCACTAGCTCTGGTTCTGATTGTTTCCTTGCCTCGCACCGTCCGTCGAGCTTCCGACTCGAAGCACTGTTGGCTCTGGCCGATTTGCCAGAGACCAAGCCGTGCCAAAAGCGCAGGCCTTACACATGCTGCTAAAAGGGGCAGGGTACATAGGCGATTAGTTTCCAGGGTCAGAACCCACTTTGAGATTTGATGACACTTGCAGTGGCAGCAAGTGCTGTAAGCATGCAATGTCTCATGGCCGACTTGGAAAGCAGGCAGTTCGGCCATTTGCATGACCAAGGTTTCACGACACCGGCACCTTCACATTACAACCCAATTAGCCGCCTGGCTATGCACTTGAATGTGGAACTTCCTCAAAAATGGTTGGTGGTTTATCGCCGAGATTTTGTACCCCGCAAGCAATGAAGCCCTTGGGGCCAAACGCCATCTCGAGTCTCTGGGGACTGCTGAAGTTTCTGGCCTTGAGAATGGCCCTTGTGCCAAGTCTGCTTGCGACTTGCATTCGAGTCGAGAAGTCTGTCTCTGAGGTACACCTCCCACACCTCTGTGCCTTGGATGAATGCCGGGCAAGCAAAGCCTCCAGCGGCTTGAATCTCTGCGATTGGTTGGAGAGAGGGCAGTCTAGGAAGGTTGCTTGGGAGCTTAGAAGCGACGGGTCCACGATTAAGGAGGCATCTCAGCATCTCGTGTCATCTGGCAAGATTTGAAAGACATGGCATTGCCTCATGTGAGCCAAAAGGCGCTTGACACAATTTCTGGATGTGGCGTTGAATTGTGACCTGTTACCCGTTGTGTTCAGTGGGGTTGACATCACCAGCTAGATTTGTGCTTGATCTGAGATCTCAGAAATCAAGGATTAGGTTGCCTTGTAAGGCCTTTTGTCACCTCCCATGATCAGATGAATGTGTGAGTGCATCTTTGATCTTTGTCACAAACCCCAAGCTCCAAGCAGACAAGACACGTGGGGCAGTATTATGCACGGATGTTCCGTTCCATTTTCCTCAATGTGTTGAAATGACTGAACCCGAGACTCAACTAAGATCCATTCAAAACCCTCCTGCCAGGGAGGATACCAGATGGAAAAGGCCGCCCTATGTATGCACCATTCCCCAATATACCCTTATTTCCGGAGGTTTTGAACGGACCTCAACTGGTTCCATTGTTGAAGCAAAAGCTGTTGTTTGCAACTGTTCTTTTTGTTCCCCTCTCTGCCCTGGCGATGAACAGCGGGCCTTTGTCACGTCCCTTTTCTGCTCTACTTTTGGTGAAGGGACCGGTGGAGCGACCCAGCAGAGGCTTTGAAAGGGGGACCCACCCTGCACCTGCGCGTGGTCAAGCAAATCCCCCCAGAACTGATGAGGTCGTCATGAAGACTCCCTTGGGCATCACAGAAACTCACTTTTTTCAGCAACCAACTCCCTTGGCTGGTCCTTGGATCTGGTCCTTGGGTCGGATCCTCAACGGGTCCGAGCGAGATCTGCCAGGTAGATCATGGCGCTCCAGGAGAGGCACCGATGGATGGCGGCCAACGTGGCCGCGGCCTTTGGCATGTCGGACAGGCGCGGAACGCGCTTCTGCGCGGAAGCTGGTCGGCATTTCCTTTCGTGGGCCGAAAGGTGATCAGATTTTGGCAAGTTATTAGGAATGGAGGCGTCACAGAGACTCCAGGTAGTCGTCAGGAGCCTCAAGAAAATGCACTGAGTGCTGCCCTATACATTTGGGCACGGCAGGCCGTGTGTGAATGAAGAACAGACTTGAAGGTGTCGGGTTGGAGGCTCTGTGCTGCTGCTTGGAAAGGGCAGCCGGGATTTGTCTGGCGTGAATCGTCATCATCATCATCATCATCATCATCATCAACATCATCATCATCATCATCATCATCATCATCATCATCATCATCATCATCATCATCATCATCATCATCATCATCATCATCATCATCATCATCATCATCAATATCGTCATCATGACGCATCATGTTGTTTGCTTGTGAAGACTCTTTTTTTAAAGTTAGCTTTGACATTAAATCCGGCTGTGCCGGGAACTTCTTGCATTGGCCAGGGTCCATGTCGTCGAACAAGTCCTGGGCGAGTACAACAACTTGAAGAAGTTAAACGACTTCCTCGAGGGCCACTTGGCTTTTCTGAGGCCGGCTCAAGCTGAGAAGTCTTTCCACTCAGGGTTGAAGAGAGAGAGTCCCATCCCGACGCACATCGGTTTGTATGGACAGCTGTTGCCCTCGTCGCCTTTTCAGGCTGACAGCTTCGTGTCTCACTTTTTGTATGAGTGTGTCGCTTGTGTCTTGCCAATCTCAGGAAAGAGCAAGCACAAGCACGTTTTCGTGTACTATCAGCGGCCTGACGTCATCAACGACGCCAACGAACTAGTAGATGCCAAAGGCCATGCTCGGACGGGCAAATAAGGCGGTCAAACCACTGAGTTGGCCCATGTGAAGAACCAGTACCAACTAGCTGGTTACTAATTCGTGGAGGTAGGAGACTCGGCACAAAGCCAGTCCTTTCAGGGATCTGACACTTCAGGCTTGGCATGTCGATTCACATCGGGACCGACTTCCAGCTCGCTCCGGCCAGGGGATGCAAAGCTCATGATTACCACGGGCGAGCACGAAGATGTGAGGATCAAGAACAGAGCTGCCCCTTGGATGGGCAAACCTTTGTCGGAACAGAGACCCTTGGGTTGACGTGAGGACACTTTGAACCCACGAGTAGCTCATGCTCGCACAAAGCAGGCCCTTAAGCTCCGGATCAACCTGACGGGGGGTGCAGCCAGAAGTGAAGAATTCCTGTAAGATGGGACACCCCTCCTTTTAGTCAGCCAAGGGACGTTTTATTCAACTGGATTCACCTTACCAATGTTTGGCGACTTGTGGGTGGAGTCATAGACTCGCGGGGCCTTCTCTTTCTGGCACTCACGAAGTAGTAGCTACGAATTTTGAGAGTTGGAACACACTCAAGCATGGGTCGCTCGCTGGAGGCGAAGTCCCCACACAGGTGATGCCCCCCACCAAAGGGTCCATGTCCAATTACTTCGCCGTTCCTGACATGCATTTTTTGCTGGTTCGGTTCACTTTAAGTGGGTGACTGCAAACATAGCACAGTTTGTGGCTCACATCACATCACATTGTCAAAATAAATACCAGTCACAAGTTTTACAGTTTAGAGTTCAGTCATATATATATATATATACACATACATAACATACCATAACATAACAGAACCGAAACGTAACATAGCACAACACAACACAACACAACACACCACAACACAACACAACACAACACAACACAACACAACACAACACAACACAACACAACACAACACACCACAACATTACATTACATTACATTACATTACATTACGTTACGTTACATTACATTACATTACATTACATTATATTGCATTACATTATATTACATTACATTACATGACATGACATGACATGACATGACATTACATACATATAGTATATCGTACTGCAGATCACATTTTCGCTGAACATGGTTGCCAGAGTCCACAGATTTTGCTTTCTTCGGTTTGGGGGGCTTTCGGCCGGGTAAGCCTAGCACACAGGGTCCAAGCGAGACAGGTTCCCGAAGGGAAGCCTTTTTTGGGATGGTACAAGGCCAAAGGAAGCCACTCAGTGGGCTGGAAATCGTTCCATCAGTCACTAGCAACCCAACCTTTGTGTTCTATGTTTGCTTCTCCCCGGCTTGGTTTCTTTGTGAGACCGCCTCGTAAAGGGTTGAAGGTGAGGAAGGCCCGGATTGGCTGACCCCAATAGGTTTGAGAAAGTTGTAGTACAGATCAAGTGTACTCTCTTTTGACTAAATGGAAAGGCTACTAAATGGAAAGGCTGCTAGGCTGGATTGGTTGATAGCTGGCATCCGCACAAAGACGGAGGACTGATCCTAGCGTGGAGCCATAGACCGGCAGACAGACCATGCTTGCACCGTTTCCAGTACTGTTAGAGACGAGGTTTACTTCCTCCGAAACGTCGCGGACTCGAAGCCCGTGAAGGCGCGGGGGAGGTTGGTGGCTTCATGCTTCGAATCACTCAGACAAATATGCTGGGCTCTACTTAGATGGGTCAACATGACTCACTTTCGCTTTTGGTTAGATTTCAAGGTCGATTTTGCCATTTGCCCACGTAGGGGTTAAATACTTTTGGAGCCTTGGGTACAGGACTATGCAACAACAGTGCTTGTTGTTTGCGACCGTATGGTGCCAGAAGAGCAAGAGCACCTGCGCGCTTTCCCGCCCCCGCCAGCCCGCCCGCCCGCCCACCCACCTATCTGTTCATACGGCTGTTTCATCCAAACCGTGGAAAAAGCTTGTCTACTACATGCTCCACAAGTACCCACGGTCCCTTGGAGCAAGGCTTTGCCACGCCTTCCACCCGAAACCAAACTCCATGTACAACTTTGTATGTTTGTTGGTCACAACCCCGACCACGAACAAGGTCCACTTTTGTGAGGACGTTTGGTGCCGCGTCCAAGTTGCATCATAACTTGTCTTGCTGCTTTGGGCCCGGCCTGGTGATCTCAGTGTGGAATCCCAATTCAAGGGTTGCCTGAGTGGTTTTCCCAAGGCCTGTAGATTGTTTTCCATTTGCCAGGATGGCTTCACAGCCTAATAGAAGGAAAAGTGGTCGCTGAGCTGTACTTAGGAAAGCAGGCTGCTTGGCAAGTGCTTAGGAAACCTTCCGGTGGTGCTTGCCCGGGGTTGCGAACCACTGACCTGACATACTGCCCCTCTCCAATCCTTAAGAACTTATGTACACAGGTATGTGTCAAAATAGGGTGGGGGTGGGGGGGAGGGGCAAATTGTGGTGTTCCTTGTGGTTGTCCCTGAAACCGAAAGGTAGCATCTCCGAAACGGACCTCCACAGAAACCGGCACTTTGGGGGGCGGCGGTCCGGACCTCCGGACCTCCGGGCGGCTGGCTGCCTTCCGCGAGGCGGACGTGGCCTCAGACGGCGACCTGCTGTTCGGGGAGATGGCAGCCTCGCCGCTGGAGAGCGGGGGGCCCTGGCAGCGCTTGAGGGTGTTGTTTCGAAGGTGTCTTATCATCGCCTATCCGCGTCACCCCGAAAGAACGCGACTTGGAGTTTGCGTTGAGAGCAAATGATTCAGTTTTATAAGGTTCACTACGTGACCAGAATCAAAGGTAGTTTGGTTTGGCGAAGAAGCTGAAGCAGAAATGCGCCGGGACTGAAGGCAGGGATGGGATTGGTTTTGGGAGTTAGGAATTGGGGATGACTTACTCGACATTGGCATTTGCCCTCCCTGCTCTTACCCAGTCCCTGCTGCTTTGTTTGCCCATAAAGACAGATGGCATGGTGAGACATGAAATTCATTCCAGCTGATCCAAGGTTTTCCCTGCCTTCGCAGCGGAGATGCATCCGGAACTCTAGGGTTTGACTCCCCGTTCATCATGCGAAACACACAAGGAACTTGGGAAGAGCCTTCGGGTGACCTTGAAAAGGATGGAGAGAGCCAGGAAGGCGCTTCTTCCATGGCTCTTCCAATCAGTTCCCTTGTTTGCTTCCTCATATGGGTTGTTCCATGTCAGAAGGATCCCTCTTTCTGGATTCGTGGGTCCACCCCTCGGAGCATCCAAGCCACCAATCCCCAAACCGACCACAAAGTTAGTTGAGTTTGATCGGCACCTGTTGCTTTTTCTCTTTTCCAGGGACTCCCTTCAGGTCATTCGCTCCGAGAGAGGTTCTTTATTCAGATTGGGGGGCCATGCTTTGCTGAGGTCTCAACACAGGCGTGGCCCGTGAGAAGGGCGGAGCATGGCAAGACGTCGATGCTTTGCTGTTACGAAGCAGGAAAAGCTGGGAGTGAGTGTTTCTCTTTGAGCGCCCTGGTTCCAAACTCGACCAAGCTGGGTCCTTCACTGGTTGCCAGGGTTGTTTGAGATGCTGATAGGTGAATGTCTCTTGAGGAAAGACCTTGCCCCTTCATAACGCAATTCATATATGTATATGTGTATATGTGTATATATGTATATATGTATATATGTATATGTGTATATATATATATATGTATATGTGTATATATGCATGCACATTATTTTGTGAGACTGCCAACCCAATTGGAGCCTGAGCTTTCGGTTCAAGGTCCATATCTGCTACTAACTGTTTCACGGCCACTAGCTATGTTTTTGTCTTACAAGTTCTTGGCGCCTGTTTTTGCGGCGCTTGGAAGGGACGCCATAAGCTCCCCTCCGATCTCGGGGTGTCGCCAACCCATCTATGATGAGCAAGCTGTTGCCCGAGTGACCACAATGTCTCTCAGCTGGATGATCTGCTGACGATACTGGAGGTATCCAAAACATAAACAGCAGGAAGCCAAACAGATCCCCCCCCCCCTCACGTGGAGGGCCGCTATTGTAGGAAACTCCCGAGGAAATGATCCATTTGATTGCGCATACCAGGTTCTGCGAGATAAACAGAAGAAGATTGAAGTCGGGGGGCAAGAGGGTTGGCGCCTCTTGTCGATATGAATTTCGGAAGCAGGGCTTTCTGAAGAACCCGGTATGCTATCATTTAGCCTAGTTTCACTGGCTAAGCCAATCCCGTTTGACTCCAACATGCTCTGGCATGCTTCCTGCCAAATTTCCTCCCTCATTTGCTCGGTAGCAAGGCTGTAATTGTGCTGGGTGCCCTTTGCTGCAAAGGGCGCGTTTGTGCTCAGAGGTGAAAGGAAGCCACAAGGGCAAAACTTACAATCTTCTGTTTGGCTCGCGCAAGTTCCAGGCCTGCTGGACGTGTTCAAGCCGCTGGTGAGCCAGGTTTCCACGGATTGGTCCTCCTGCGAGCCGGAGCAGGCAAACGAGCCACGCGGCAGACAAAACCGGCCAGGTTTCCAGAAATCTGCCGATGTTGGAAAACCTGCGAAAACCCGTGGCGGTCCTTGAGGATTCCTGGTTGCAGGTGCTGGACGTCTCGTGTTCTTTTGGTAGATGCAAGGAAGCCGGGCAGATTTTCATGGTGGACAACTCACTCGAGAGGAAATTCGACTTTTTGGGAACGGGGCCTATACTATGTAATCCACGCAAGTTGATTGATGGGCAGGAATAAATACAAATCAACCGTCCATAATATCATGAACGCAGCATGATGATGAATGAAGCCTGTCATGGTCATTGGAGATGCTGAAGTTGAAGAGATCAGCATCAGATTACCAAGCCAAGCTTTTCTTTGACAGGAGTCCACAGCAACACTCATCTACGTTTTTTTTTGACATACAGCATTAGGACCGCATTTTTTAGTTCTAGACTAGAAAGTTGCATACCTAGTAGCCGACAGAGGTCGCCGTCGGCGGTCTGCACTGAATCCAAAGCCCTCTTGGTGATCAGAATCATCCAGGCTGAGTTTTCATGTGGTCGTTTGGAGGATTCGGGCTCATGTTTGTGGCGAGTTGCCGTGTACGATCAAGTACCAACCGACCATTTGGCCACTATCACTCAGACTTGCACGTGCAGTCCAAGGAGTTTCATGTGCTCGTGGCACTGAGGTTCAAGACAACCTTCGAGAAGTTCACTATCGAGTTGTCGCAGGAGGGGTTGGCTCTCAAATGAGATTTGGTGGTTTAGCTTGGTGCACTGAAAACCCTCGAGAGGAAAGGCTTCGGTTCCAAGACGGGTTTGTGCACAAAGCATTTGCGGGAGGGTGGTGGGAAGGACGTTTCTTTCCCGAGGCTACGCTTTTCGTGCTACGCAGGAAATCGCTTGGGGAAGCCACTTCAAACCATTCACCAGTTTTAGTTGGACCCCTTATCATACACATGACTCACATGACACCTTTTTGGTTGGGTTTCGTTTAGAATAACATTCAAAGGAAACTGGCCCCAATTTCAAGGGGGGCTTGTAGGGCTCTCGTGTTTCGCAAAACTCTAGGCCGGGCCCGGAGGGGGGGGGGAGGACTACATCGCTTTTGCGGTTGGCCGCTAGTCTTCCCCCGAATTTTGTCGGGGGGTTCGCTTTCGGCCAGGGCATCCAGTCCCTGTCGGGGGGCATCGACCTGCCGAGCCCGGAGCCCACGGAGGTGGATTTGCGGAACCAGACGCTGAACGACGTGGCAAAGGAGCCCTCCGTGGCTTGGGTCGAGGTTCATGGGCAAAACTTGATCTTGGTTCTGCGGTCGGTCGTGGAAAAGTGAGGTGTTTGGCAAGGTTTCGAATGAAAGGGGTTGGGTTTTCAAAGAGAATCCGAGTTTTTGGAAAATATCACCAATCACAAAGCCCAAATATCAGCAAGTCAGTTCTTCACTTTTTCTTCCGCGACATGCTTTTTTGTTTGTCTCTTTTTTTTTTCTTCTTCCTTTTGACAAGTCAATGTCAAAGGTCGGGAAGTCGGGACACCCCGGGCCTTCCTCGCATCGATTTGACGCCGTCGGGGAATCGGAAGGACCACCCCGAGTTGGTGACCAAGTACGGGCAGCTCTTGGAGGCGCCCGTTGCGGCGTGTGCGGGGAAGCTCCGACCGGGGGGTCCGGGGCGGTTACTTGATATTTCTAGCCCTACATTCCTTCAAAAGAACTGGTGCATGTCTGGGGGTCCTCCAAAAACCCATTTGTGGGTGTTTTGGGGTAGCAAGGCCGACAGAAAGGACGCCCCCCACCAATGAATACGGCTCGGTGCACAGGAACTCATTCCAAAAGAAGCGTTTTATCTCAAAGGCGGTTTGTACACTTCCATGCTTATTGGATTTCAACATTCGGCTGATCAACTTTTTCCCAAACCCGGGGTTCCCACCGTGCCTGCGGTTCCGGCTTCTTTTACTTGGGAGTTGGGGCGGCGTCCCCAAAACCCCCTGGACTTGGATTTTGGGCCCAGCTCCATTGGCCAGGTGTGGTGCCGCCAGATCGAGCAGTATCTGGAAACCACACTGGAGGGCCAGCAGAAGGAGCGGCCAAGACTCCCAGCCGCTGTCAGACTATGCTGTGTGTGGTGGGTCGGAAAGTCAGGCAGTTGGAGTTGACAGTTGGCTTCCGTCACATGATGAGATCGCACATCTCTCAAAGCTTCGGTCGGCGCAAAAAAGCCTGGTGCAACGACGTCTCAACGCTCAGCAGTGTGTGTTGTAAGACCGCTTTGTTGAATTGTGCAGCTGCTAGGGTTTCAGAAGGGGGGCCTGCGGAGCGCTCTTCCTAAGGGAACTGAGCTTCGCTCCATTTGCCATGGGAAACCATCCTTCCCATAAAAGCCTCCTTTCTAAAACCGCGGCCTCCTCCCCAAATTCGCACAGAAGCCTTTTGGTAGCCAGTCTTTGAAACCAGGTCAACAAAACCTGCTTGCGATTGGAAAAACGGACAGGTCCCTGACCTGCTTCCAGGACTCTGGAGATGCCGGCCCCCGCACAGAGCTGGACTTCTGGCGGAATCGGCCCAGAGCTCGGCTTTGGGGAACATGCCCAAGGCTGCGTTTGCCCTCTCGTTCTTCATGGAAGCGACCATCATGAGGGGTTCTCATTTTTTTTTTAGCATTAGCTTCCAATCAACCACCATAAGCTTGAGGATGTCGCTTCAATGGCCCCAGGCCCATCTTGGGCTCCTTTTGGTGGACGAAACACCTGTCTGAGCGTGTTTCCTATCAAAAGCGACAAAGAGGAAACGCTTGGCGCGGCACCTGTCCTTTGCAGCGGAATGTTGGGATGGCTTGGGGCGTGACTCAGGTGGGCTGTTGTGCCTTATAAAACCCGCCGTCAGGTTGACATTAACACAATTTGAAACATCACCCAAACATGAGTATGGAGAGTAGGGGGCTTAAACAGAAAGGTGCCAAACAGGTCCTAAATCTGAGCATTGGATAAGCGAAGCTAATTGGCGAGAGTTAGTGACATATTTGTGTCTGCTTGGGGAAGATGAGGGTGATAGAGAGGGAGAGAGAGAGAGAGATAGCACACACCTTTATGGAATCTAAAGGTCATCGGACAGGTGCTGGAATGGCTGCCCAAACAGTCCGCACTTCGGGACTTCCATCCAGTTCACAGCGATTCACAAGGAAATTCTAGAAGTGACTGCGACGATAAGCTCATGGAGTGTCCTTTCAGTCAGCCTGCTTTCACATCTTAGAAAACGTGCTGACAAAGGGCTGCTTCTTTCCTTTTCTTTTCTTTGTTTTTGTGGGGGGGGGAGGGGGTGCTAGCCTCTTGGGAGTTGTTTGGAATTCAAGGGCCGCCGCCAACTTCTGGAGTTCGACTCGATTAACGGGAAGTCACTCGTCTTTCAAAGGCACACAACCGTCTACGCAAGGCTTCAGAAGATCACCTCCATCACCGAGCAGCTCAGGAGAGGGGGCACGCGCCTTCAAAGGTTGGCCGCCTTGCTGGCTTATCAGCGCCCAAAGCGTGGTGAGTTGTTCGTTTGGGCATAGTATTCGGGTCGGAACAGTCAGTGGATTTTGGGCGTGCAACGAGATGAAAGGCACAGCGGACGCACCTCGTAGTTTGCTCTTCCAGCTTGTCGCGTTTGGCAGCATTTTGCCAACCCGGAACATTATTGTGTTGCTTTGAGGCCAGAGTTGGTGTGTCAAGCGGCTTACCACCTGCCTTGGACACCTGAACATGATCAAGCAGCTAGTCCTGCAGGCCTTGCAAACGTCTGGATTCCAGACTTATCAGCATCACTATGACGCGGCACCGCATCCAGGATATCCGGTCTATTCCCATTGCAAGTGGGGAGCGTTGCTTCTTCGTGATATTCTATGCTTTGCGAGTTCATTAAAATCCATCTTTTTTTCCACCCCATGTTGCCTTGTAATTTATATCCAAAAAACAGGCTGTTTGAAAAGCCATCCCCCGAGATTTGAATGCACATGGCGCTAGGACAAAGGAGAGGAAGATGGTTTTCGGCTTGCTGCGCACCATCACAAATGCGAGCCAGGAGGCCTCCGTGGTTCCAAACGTGGCACGGGTATGTGTGGTCAAAGCAGCTCTAGGGATGGTCCTGGACTTCTTGTCGAATGGCGGCCATGAGTATTGACCATGGATATAGAAATTCACCTGACTGCCAGCTGATTTAGACAATTTACTGATTCAGACAATTTATTGTTGAAGGTGAGGTCTGTGGGCCTCCGGGGTTTCCGTCTTATGCAAATTTGAGGCGTCTTGTTTACAGACCTTCTGCGACACGTTTCCCAAGTGGATTGATTTGTGCATTGGATCAATCTTAAGTTACGATATTGCCCATCACAGCAAAACAAGTTCAATTTCCGAGCAATGAATGGCCGGTCTAGGCTAGTGTGATTGAGTCAGTGAGACTGGCTGTAGGATTGGCTGGTGCGATTGAGACCGGGCTGAGGAACAGTTGGCCAGAGTTATTGTGGTATTGAGGCAGTGTCCAGGAGCCGGCTTGGTTTTGGAAGGACCACATCAGGCTGCTTCCGGCCAGGAAGCTACTGCAAAGGACACTTTTTGGAAGGAGACCACCACTGGACAAATCCACCAGCAAGGAACTCGCCTAAGTTAAATCTCTGATCACATGGCAGAAGTGCCATGTCCCATGTGCGAGCTTCCAAACTTTCCACGGCAGGTGGCGCCGAAGAATCGCCAATCTGCAACTCGGGCTGCAAAATTCCTCTTCCAAACCGGAAGGGGAGTCTTAAAAAGAGGACGGTCATCTTCCAAAGCCATTCTGTCCACTTTCATGATTGTTGGACAGTGGGCAGTTGTTTTTTTTTGGCCTCCCACCTTCCACAGATGGAACCCAGAGGGTCCATGTTTGAGGAAGATTGTTTCCAGGAGTCCCCCCCCCCTTCCTCTTGTTTCCCTTGTTTTTTTCCATGCCGGTTGGCCGGAGGGCATGCCACTTGCTATGAGTGCCGCCTGAAAAAGTAGTCATAGGGATGGGTATCAGTTTTCAGAACAGGTTATATTTGTATTGTCTCCATCCGTTTTAGGACGCAGTTTGTTTGTTCTCGGCTTTTTTTGGGAAAGGCATTTTCCAAGCACGAATCCAAGATGACTCGTTTCGATAGTTTTTGGTATAGATTCGAGCGGTTTCAGGAGAGACATTAGGGCTCCCCTACCCATCAAGCAGGTTCTCAGAATGGGGGGGTGGGCTTTGCTGTCCCATGTTTCATTGGTCTGTGTCCATGGACCTCTTGAAGCAGCTTTGGCAATTCAACGACACACCGTCGCTTGGTAGCGCGGCACAAAGTGCTCAAACATGAAAGGTCAAGCTTGTTTATACATGGCAATGCACAGCCCGGGCAGCCTTGTGAATCGTGTTCACTTCGGATTTGGAGTACCAGCCCATAGAATGAGCCAAGGGGAACTACGCCCCTTTTGTATGGTCCTTCACTTTTTCTTCTTCTTCTTCTTTTTCTTCTCCGCTTTCTGAATCTGCGGAGGGGAGCTGTACAGTCCGAGACAGCCTTCAGTTTCAGCTCAGGTGTTCAATACGCTGCGCAGATGGAAGCAGATTGAGATCGCCATCACGGAAGCCTTCAACGAGGCCAAAGACAACGTGCCCCGGATGCAGCGCGCACAACATGACATAGGTTTGTGGTCTCCATGTGGTGGACCAGGATGGCAAACTCGGTGTTTTCCGTTTGCGAACATCCTCCAAACAGAATGGCTGAACAAAAGGAAGCAACGCTTGATGTTTGCGGCTCATGGAAGGCTTGCTGAGTGGAGATATTTTTGTCTGGCGGTCATTCCAATGAAGAGTGACATCTTTGCCCCCTGCTGATGGTTTGCAAATTGCATTTTTGGGCCTATCTATTTGGTGAGCGTCCTCTACATGGCAACGTTTCTACTGGCTAGCCTGTGGAGCGGACAAGCATCATATCATCATTTGAGTCCAGGCTCAAACACTGAGCTGGGGGAAATCTGGAGAGTGAGGTCAAATATCTCACCACCTTAGAGAAGTTCATCGAGCCCTTGTACACCGGCACGCCCAGCACCATCATCGCGCCTGGGCGTGGGCTCGACCCGGAGTTGCTTCCTTTCGGGGCTTGAAGGGAAGCAACACTTGCTGGTTCTCAGCAGGGAATGAGGGAATGCCCCCCTACAAACCATGCCTATGGTTTCCTTTAAGGGACACCCTGAGGCAAGTGGATAATATCGCAGCTTCACTCGATGTCAGTGAGTGGGGCGGCAGGGCGGCAGGCCTGTTAGACAAGGTACACCCAGTGTTCGAAGACATACATACAACATCATTTCATCTGCCCAAAGCTGATTTTTCAACCTTTTGGTTGTCCTATTTGCTCCACTTCTAGTCATGGCCCAATAAGGTTGACTATTTATTGCCAGGTCCTTTGGGCAGGTGAGTTTCGAATTAGCCGTTTAGTTGTCCCATCGGTCTTGGTCTGGCACTGAGAAAGATCTTGGGTTTGTTCGGGTCTGAGCACGCCTTCCTTGTGCATGTGCATGCTTTTTCTTTGTGACGCGCTTTGAGACAAGGCCTGTTGCTCCCAAGCAGTCGAGCCGATTTTGTCTTGAGGGTGTCTTTTTTCGGGTTGGTAGCTTTTGAGGGTTGTCTTGAAAGGAGACCAAAGGCAAGCCGCCAGCCACCCCCCGTAGCCAAGTCATTTGCATGTGACGCCTTTCTGCCCCAGGACACGCTGCCAGCATTGATGCAACCTGGAAGCAAGCTACATACCCTTTGTGAGTTTGTTTGAAAGAGAAGCTAGGAGATTGCCGGGCCCTATGTGTGAGGGTTCCCACACATCGCTCCTCAAGCCCCAAGCATGTTAGATGCTATCCAGCAAATCGATATGGAACCCAAAAAGGAGGTTCCTCCAAAAGGTGTTTTTTGGGTTTCACGTCAATCCAGCCGCCGCCCTTCCCCCAGTTTTGGTCACTTTGGGCCCTTTCATCCCTTCAGGCTCCTGAATCTGAGCCCTTGTGGGTAATTAAATGGGAAGCTTCCCCGTCACCTCCAAACCACCAGTCCACATCACCAATTGTATAGGGTAAGCGGACAAATGACAGCTCACAACTGAAAGCAACTCATATCTCATCGCTTTGGCTGACAGTAGGATGTGAAAGGCCAAGTTGCATGTGACTTGCTTGCTGGCACTGCGGTTCATGTAGACTTGCTGCATTTTGCATTTGTTGACTCAGCGCAATGTGAGGAGTCCGGCACAGAGAGACCGCAGAGACCCCCCACTTGGTTGTCCTTTGTTTCCTCAAAAGGAGGTCGCCCCTAAAGCCAAGGTGGAAAAACGTGTAGCCCTGCAAAGGGACTTGGTCCAACTTGATTTCACAGGGGTCAAAAGGCAAACTCGAGTCCCCACCCCTGGGTGTTTCCGTTTTATTGGGGGTTTTTTGCGAAGCCTTGCGAGGAATGCGGTGAAGATGATCCACACCATCGCCCGGTATTACAACACCACTGTGGCTCGGGATACAAAAGAGCCCCCAAAAACCAAAGAGGGCCCAAGGAAGGGTGCGTTTGTAGGCTACCCCTTTGCAGGTTTCACAGGGAAACCAAAAGGAAGCCATCTTGGGAGTCTTGGGACAGCCGAAGGACCCAGAAACGTCGCAGATGATGGGTCGCTGCCGACGCAGGTTCCTTCGTGGATGTGTGTTTCTCATCCCCTGAGTGGGTTTCCTGTTGGTTGCCTCAAAAACTGTGCACCGTTCCATATTTTGAGACACCACCATTTCAGGCTCATTTCAACCTCCCCTAGTAAGTGTGTATTGGGGCGGGTCCGAACAAGCCTTACGCATTTCTGGCGCCTTTCCCGGTAGCGGATTTTGATTGGATCTCACGCACGAAGTAAAACCGATCTCTTTGGTCTCTAGGGTCGCCTTCGGCTGCCCGAAGGGGCCATAAAGCCCAGCTTTGCGGGGAACGAAACACATTGGTATCACAGACGAGTCCGACGGGGCATTTATCTTCCCCCCGTTCGCGCTTGTTTTGGTTCATGGAGTCCTTTTACTTGGTCTTAGTCGCGCTGCTCATGGACCGCCTGCCCAATTTGGCCAATTACCAGGGTTCCCGGGTTTCCTATAAAGAGAACCATGGCCCTGACCATGACCCGCAGAGGGAGTTTTGACCACCAGCCTGGCCGAACACTGCCCCGGTGCCCAGGAGCGCATGACCAACCTTTTTGCCAAGATCACCAACCAGATGATCACCAACTGCAAGGACTGGAAATGAAGGGTTCTCCCTGCGCGCAAAAAATATATTAAAACTGTTGCAGTGATTCACTTTTTGTCACTGACAGGGACTGATTTGGTACCCCCTCCTGGCGCCTGATGGGCGCTTTTGGTAAATGTTTGTAACAAGGGGATACCTGAAGGGGCAAGGCGCTTCGCAAGGGATCTATAATCATCCTTTTTATATATATATATATATGTATATATACACAATATAAATGCCGAAAAAGGGCTGCTGGGTCAGTTTTGGGCTCGCTTAACTGTATCCCTCAAACATGGTTGGCGGTTGCGTTTTCGATGATGTCCACCAAGGGTCGATGATGTCCATCTGAATCTGCAAAACCTCCAATGAAGTTTCAATGTCAACACTGAGAAGTAAACCGCCCAATTATTCATCAGGGGATCACTTGCGATAATGGAAGCCCCAATGATTCGGCACTCCTTGAATCACAAGTCGGGGGGGGGTCATCTTGCTGGTGCTCAGCAGACAATGAACATGAGGGGAGTAAAACCTTGAAATTCCCTTGAAGGAAACCATAGGGGATGGTTTGTAGGGGGGTCATTCCATTTCACGCGCACCAAGTTGTGAAGGGGTAGACACCCGTCAGTCGGTACGTTTCGCAGGAGTGCGTCCTGGAAGGCGAGGAGTCGGAATCCTTGTGGCACAAAGATCCGCTGGTGCTCATCAAGACACCCAGCTGCACTATTTCTTTATATATTTCACACCCCTTGCGGTCATCTTGAAATGGCTGGGTTCGGGCCTTTCGGATGGCTGGGTTGTTCCAAACACATCGTGGATGTGGTTGATGCCCCAGCTACGCCCCTTTCGCTTCCCTGAAATGGGAAGGCCTTTTTCGCGGTACTTGAGGGACGCCTGGTGACGTTGAAGCACTGCATCAGGTACACACTTTTCCTGGGGGGCCTTTGAAGAGGAATTGCCTCTCCACGACCCTGCAAACATGAGGGTCATTAGTTATTACCCCAAACTCACAGGCACATTTTCAGGCAGTCATGAAGACTCCAGGATGGATTCTTTGCATTGGCTGCAGCAGTGCGGGTGGCCTTGGTTCGCCCTGAGGAACCTGTGGTCCTGCATCCGCCTCAACGAGGAGTATCAGGAGACGGGACCCGTACTGTTTTGATGCGGCGCGGAAATTTTTGGATCCACCCCTGCAAGAGAAGGAACGAGAAATTAAAAAGTAGTGACCAAGTTGGGGGTTACATAGGGAACTGCAAGACTGATAAAGAGAGGGTGCAGGATTTCGTTCCACTTCAGTCGCCCTTCCTACCTGACACTGACATACTTGTGAAGCAATGCTTGTTGTTGTGTGAAGGCCTCCTGCGTTAGGCTTGACTTTACGCAAGGTTCATTAATCATATTCGGAAGGCAATAAATTCTGTTTGGCGCGGCTTTTTGGCACTTGAACATTGTATTAGATGAACCTGCAGACTTTAACCCATTTTGGGATCCAGTGCTTTCTGACCAAAGATACGTTCCTTGCTGACACTGTGGCAGGAACGGAGGATAAATTCACCCCTGACAAGCTCTCCACTGCCAATGCGTCAAATCGCGCGGGGTTGCGAGCGACGACTTGGCCGAGTTTACAATCGGTTAGTCCCACCCTGTCGACCTGTTGTTCCCACAAACCGCCTTGGAGCCTCAGGAGTACTACAGGCAGACAAAGGACACGCTGATGACACTGCCAAAGGGTGTCTTGGTTCGATGGTGAGAGGGAGTCAAGGTGATTTTTCTGCCTTCATGCCTGCCAAGCAGTACATTCCAGGCTTGCATGAAGGGACGTATGGGAGGGCACTCTTCAGCGGATGTGATTTGTGGTTTTCAACAAATTATTGCCATTGCATGACTATCGAAGGTGGATGTCTGGGCTGGCCTCTCAGGCCAAAAAGGCCTGAGAGTAGTGAAGCGAACCATCACTCGAACATGGCAATTGGAGTTTGACAACACCTGTGACAAGAAGAGCAATTGGGACACCCTAGAGATCCCGAGGTGGGCCTTATTGCAAGGCTTTGTATGGCAGCCTTTCGCTTTCCCTCAATGTTGACTTCAAATAGGGCAACCAGAACCCACACTGGGTTTGCCTTCGGCCCTCCGCTTCGTTTTGAGACACTGGCAGAAAATGCGCCCTCAAACAGAGACCATATACCGCGGGCTCGAAACCCAATACAATGGAACACAAGGGCTATGAACTCGATGATGCCTTGCAGGCTCTGACAAAGGATACTCGACATCAAGCACAACAATAACTGAAGGATTGCACCATCTCAGTCAGGATCCGCAATGATGACAAAAATGGACAGAGGCGATGCCATCTATTCACAGACCAAAAGTTGTGCTCAGGTAAGCAGTTTGACTTCAGCGAGACTCTGATTTTCGGTCGCTTCGACCTCTTTTGCCGACGTGTCACCAAGCTCATTGACATGTTCCAGACTGTGCACCAGTTTACGCGCCTTGCCAGCATGTGTGGCGCTTATCATTGCAAAACTGGTTGAATATATCGTCAGGTTGTCAGGTTTGTGTCTCATGAAGCGCAATTGTTGGGCATATAGTTCATTTTGTGTGTTTTTCGTTCGGGGGGGATGTCTAAAGGGAAAGTAGAATGACCCCTGATTGTGTTGACGATGCATGGGGTGTTCCTGGAGTCGGGAGCCGTGTGGATTTATCGATATGGAACGCTGCGAAACGATTGGAACCTTGGAGAATCCTACGGAACCAGGGACCTGAAAGATCCTACCCCAAGAAATCCTAGGGACTATGGCATGTTTAAAAGATCTGAGCCTCTGTTTACTGATTTAGGGTGGGCGGGGCAGTGGTAGTTGCCCTTTTGGGCCCTTGAAACTGACATGAAAGCAATGAAGCCAAGGTTCGCGGGCCTAGTGGGAGAGGGACACCTTTGGCCTCGTCCCAACATCAGGCACCCCAAAATGGCAACAACTCCATTTGGTTTCCCCTCTGCAGCCAGCCAACAAGGGTTGAAAGGAACCACACCGATGGGGGGCGGGTTGACAGAGGTCTTTGTCCCAGCACCGGTTTGATGGCATGGAGCCTCTGGTGAAGTCCTTCAAGAGCATCTTGGAGGTGGGGATGACAAAGTCGGTGCGTTTTGGAGGGTCTTCTTTTTGGGGACGCACAACCAATATCACCTCAAAATCACGAAAGCTAGCTGTGCTAGCGGGAGTTCTCTAAGCTTTAGCTTCTTTTAGGGGCTGAGCTTCCCACCCCCCCCACCCAGGGGCTCGATTCCCCCCTGTGCCGCCCCGGCTTATCTCGTCTACATATTTGCAGCTGGGGAACCTGTCTTTCTAGACATGTCCAGACGTTCATATAGCATTGCTAGTCCGAATGCCCTAGCAACTCCGGAGTCGTACATGTCGAGCTGGCTAGGCTAGCTTGCGTTCACCCGCCTCTCAAGTTTTATTAGTTGGGCTACAACCCCGCAGTTTGGTCTAGAAATGCCCCACGCGTATCGTGCCAGGGCTATTGCCACGCACCCAGCTCGCGCTTTTGTTGTCTTTGGGTCAGACATTTCGCAGGAGTTCCAGTTCAAGCGCCACGACCTCTTGGCAGCTCGGCGATTCGAATCGCTGGGCTCGGTGAGTCCATTGGGGGCCGAGTCGCTTGGGCTCTCGAGCTCTGTGATGGGCAAAGGGAGGCAAACTCGGACGCGAATCTCTATATGGTGGTGACGAGAAGGATTGGTTGTCAGACTATCAGAAGCCCTTCGATCAGGTTTTTCAGAACTGGGGGGCTGAAGAGGGGCTTGGGGGGGGGGAAGAAGGGCACTTTCGCAAGAAGCAGTCACAAAGTGAGGTGCCCACACCAATGGCGCAGGTAATCCTACCAAGAAATCTCGCAACCGGCACAAGTCTTAGCGTGGGATGAGACATTCACAAGTTGCCCCCCAACGCGAACGCCTGTCGCGATAGGCCATCCTTTTGCCGACTGGGCACTGCCAAAGGGTAGGTTTCCCTGCGCTTGCCGCCCTTTTCAATGGTTTGCCATCCCCAAAATGAGGTTAGATAAACTTATTTTCCCGCGACTCGTCACGAGCAATCCAACCATGGATCAGAGCCTCAAAAATTGGTGGTTTCCTGACAGTTTCCTTCCTTAGCAACCCCCAGAGGCATATGGTGCCCACAGGGTCCCTCATAATTCATGCCCAATTGGTTCCAGCTCCTTTTTTTTTTTAAATTGAGTTTTTGCACATTTTTGGGGCAGTTTTGAAGGAAAGCTGATTCGGAGACTTCCCTGCTCCTTCAACATCACATTGACATGTTGCTTGGGGTGCTAATGGCCTGCAAATATTCACTGCCCCGAAATAATGATATCATGTTATGTATCTTTCCCAGACCCCCTGGGCAACAACCAATCTCGGGTTTGACTCAGGACTTCCACAACAACCGTTTCGACCGGGACTATGTGGAGTTCAACGTGCGAATTTCCGTGGCCTGGCCGCTAGCGGCCGGTGGGATGAAATCCGGGCCTTAGGGAAGTAGCCAGGCTCTAGAGAAAACACCAAAAAAGCCAACAAGGGGAGGGGTACCTGCAATTGAGGGTGCTTTTCTTTTTTTGGTTGCTTCGAAGGGAAGCCTAGGGAAGAGCGAGGGTTAGCCATGTCCTTTTTGGGTTATAAGTTATGATTCACTGTCCTTTTTTATTCGTTTTAGTTGTTGTCTGGCGGAGCACACTGTCAGCCATTGAACGCCTACCAAAACGAGCCAGACCAGCAACAGACCACGACTGGACCCGTCGCAGCATGAGCTGATGCCACTGGCACGTTCCGGGGGCTTTGTACTCCCCTCTGACTGCTCCCGGCAGTTGCTGCCTCAGCCACGCTTCTACTTCCCCTCTGCTCAGCTTCCACCTGACTGAAGCTTGATGCACCATGCAGCCTGAACCTGGCTGCGAAGGGCATCTCCAGCCACACCCGTAGAGCTGGCTTCCCGAACGCAGGGCGGGTGTTTCCTGCATTCGGCCACTTAGTACACTGTCAGCACTAGCTGGACCTGCTGAAGTTCTGCACGCAGTGGCATTCTGACTTGTTTTTGGTGCAATGGCCATATGATAATCTATGAGACACCACCCCCTAGTGCAATTAGAGCACCATGATTGACGCAGCTGCAGTATGCTCTCAGTGAAACGGTAGCATGGTCGCCGAGCACCAGAGTACACACGAAGAAGACTTGCAATCTTCAGCGCAGCTGGGCTGACAGCCGAAAGCCACACCCCTGAGCAGCACTTTGCACACCGGTGACCCCGGGCATCTGACACACCTCGGAGAAACCACCACAAGCAGACTTGTTGGAAAGGCCAACCCCTTGTTCTCCAACCGGACGCGCCCCTTGAAGTGCGTGTGGCCCGATTGCCCACTTTTCCTTCCACAAGCAAATCCGAAGTGCTAGATCGATCCACGGCTTCCAGATCCATGGCGAGCCAGCTCAGCCACACCCCTGGAAGCTTGAACCCCGTGGCGATGATCTACTGTCCTGAAATAGGGGCCCCTAAGGAAAGAACCTTCGTCATGGGTGAGGTCGTTCTACGCCCCCAACTAACAAAGGACGCTGCCACACGCCCAGAGTTAAGCAGCCTGACTTGTTTTGATAACCGGTTCGGATCAGCCCTAATTTTCCACTGGAAGTGGCACGTGCTTAGGACCTGGAAAGCAACCTGCGGCAGTTCATCAACCAGTCCTTCGAGGCGTGGTCAATCGGGCAACACAATACCACTGCACAACCATGGGGTCGTGGTCAGGGATCCTTATACTTCCCTTCTGGGAGCATGACGCATAGAGTCCATTCAAGGCTATGGAAGTTTTTCTCCCTTCAAATGATGCAATGTTTGGACATACGAACTGTCACTCAGTCTTTTTGTCATTTCTCCAGCTCTTTCCCGTCGCAGTTCCCTTTGAGGATGGTTCTTGGCAGGTCAAAAGGCGTGAAAGTACCTCCTTAGAAGGTACGCGCAGCGCGTAGGGGAGGGCTCTCCGACGTTTAGGCCATCGCTTCCATTGAGTCCTCGTTGAAGCTGCTGGCGAAGTTCCAAAGCATCCTGCAGCGAGACAGCCTTTTGGCCGGCGACTATATGATTATGAGCTCGAATTGGAGGGCCAAATCTTGTTTTCAGGAAATACGCACCAGCATACTGAATTGTCAAACCAAAGGAAGCAGCCCATTTCGGGGCTTCCCTCTCATATATAGGGCTTTGTGGCGCTGTGAATCAGAAAATGTACAAGCAACGGTCACTCTGCCCGTGTCGTCCTGATGCGTTTAATGTGTCTCAGTGGAAAAGTGTGTGTGTGTGCTGAAACTGAGTAGCGTCTTGTTCTGAACAAGACCTGCTTTGGAGAGAAAGGCCACAAGGGTATCTGTCAAAGTCAGAGGCCCAAATTTAGTGCTTTTTTCTGTTGGTTTTCCTTAACACCAAGGTGAACACACCGATATGCACATTTGCCAAAACACATGTGCGGATGACTAAACTCCAATGCTTGCAACTTCGGGGCCCATTGCCTGTATGCCAAGAGAGGAGCTGACAGCTCGGCGACAGCTCGGCAAGGATTCATGAGACCCGGCAATAGCTAGTAGCCATGGCTACCTACTTGGCTTGGTTGTACGCCCCCGTTGAGTGGATAAGCAGGGTTCCGAACCACTAAGTTGACCCGGCAGAGGAACCCCAGACCGCAGGGAAGCTTGCTTCATCAAATCAAGTCAAGCCAAGTGCAATCAAAGTAGGGCTCCGAACACTCTGCACCTTCAAGTAGAGCATGTGAGTCAGAAACTCCTTGCGGCTGAACCCCAACATGCTAAGGAGGAAGAGCAGCGGCGCATTCAGCAAACATCAATCCATGCAGTTCATGGCAACAGGGGTTCCGAACCCCTCAAACGGTGCAGACGCCCGAGGCCTGCGGCAGGATCTGGAGAACAAGTTTGCGGTGATCTTCCACAACTATGGCTTGGAGCTCACCCACGTGCAGGACCAGTACGAGAAGTACAAGACAGGCGCGCGGAAAGGAAGCCGTTTGGTTTGCCTCAAGGCATAAACCTTTGAAGGCCCGGCCCACCTTCCACCTTGTGGGTTGAGCAGAGGTCCCTGGGTGCCTCGGATCGGATGAAGCTTGTGCCTGAAGTCACTTGAACCAAGTCCAAATCGTAAACGAGAAAGTAGCAGGGGAGCTTCTGGTGCCCGCACGGCCAAGCGGTGCGTTGGTCCAAGGAAAGGCGGAATCTGATCCTGGGAGTACTTCCAAAAGATGCTGCAAAAAGATTGATTCCTCTTTTCGACCATTTGTCCAATGCCGCACCGCACGTGGTCACAGGCCGTTTGGAAATGCTGGGCTTGGCTGAGCAAAATCTGAGCAGACTTTTGGGAAATGATCTCCTGTTTGTGATAGCGGTAAGTGGTTCAGACTAATTTGTAGCTTTGCAGCAAAAGTTCCCGAGCTTGGTTTCCGCTTCGCCCGAAAAAAGGTCGGTGACCTTGTCGCTTCCGCGTTCGATCGGCGCTTCGCCTAGGCCCGCCGCTGGTGCGGAACCTGCCGCCGGTCGCGGGGCATATCACTTGGTCTCGGCATCTCTACAGGCGCCAAGCGTGAGGGTTGCTTGGAAAATTGGGATGCCAGCTGGGGTGTAAAGGGCACAAGGAGGTTGTTGAAATAGTGCTAGCATGCTTAAACAGCAGGTTGGCCCTCGATGCCTTGTTTTTTGGTAAGGGGTAAAACCCAAGGGACACCGAAGCCACACAAAGGGTATGTCCATTTAGAGACTAACCGACATGGAGCTCTTTTTGAAATTTGAAGCGAGTCTCATCTTTGCGGGGTGGTACAAGTGGAGACGCAGGGAACTGTTGGGCAAGCTTGGGGTCTGTTTCTCAACAACATTTCTTCTTTTTTTTTGGCAGTTTCCTCTTTAAACTACTGTGTGGAGGGGATTTTGCTGATGTTACTTCAATGGACCCAGTTTACGCGGCGGTGTTTCGAGCATGCTGAAGCCGGTGGTAAACGGCGCCGTCAAGCTTCCAACTTCGCCAGTTCCAGCAGTTCAACTCGTGCCGCAGCGAACCAATCCGCTGCCAAATTCGAAAAGGCGCCCCTCCCTTCCCTTTGCCGGTGCCTGGGGCAGCTTGTCTTCAACCAGGACGCGGAACCTTCAAACGGCTTTTTGGTTTCCTTGTGTCCCTTAAAGCAAACTCAGAAAGACAGACCCAAGTGGGCAAGCAGCAAAACTCGGAGCCGATGAAGGTTTCTTAGGGAGTTCTTTCTGTGGCTTATAAGTTTCTACCCCGGATGTCACTCGCATTATCCGCTGTTTGTGCAGAACGCACAATTTCACAAAGCTACATTCGTTCTGGGCAAGTTGTACCGAGCTCATGGGTGAAATGAGCTCACCTCGTGAAGGTCCAAAACCTGGGGGGTTCGCTTGTAATTGTCCGGTTTGGGAAGAGGTGGAGACCCCTTCTGTTTGGGAACTATCGCAGTTTGGCATTGGCCAGGTGCCTGTGATTTGGTTTTGATCTTCGAGCTTTAAGACTTTTCGAGCAGGGCGAAAAGGAAAGGAAATGGGATGCCAGGAGAATTGAAGGGCCCATGCAGAAGTTCCAGACCAACCCTGCCGTGCTGGTCCCGACCTCAGGACCTCAGCCTTGGGCTTTGGGCTTCGGAGATGAGAAAGTCCAGGCAGCCAGTAGGCCCCCCCCGACCTCACCCTGTGCTGAGGGTTTGCTGTACTCCCAACTACTATCCCAAGGGGAAAAACGGGGAGCGCCACCCCCTATGTTACAAACTGAGCTTTGTATGATGCCTCTAATATCCGGATTCTCCCTTCTGTTCGTTCTGCGCGAACCAACTTTTGATTTTTACCTGGGGCTGGAGACCCGTGTGCGTCTGGCCGGGTTGTGACTGGCTGACTGACTGACTCAGGCGGGCAGAGACTCCAGGAAGCTCATCAGGATGTACAACAAGATGGCCAAGACGCTGGTGGAGTTTGAGACCCTCTGGTACCAGGCCTGACGTTCTGCAACACAAAAAGCGTGAAAAGCCCATGTTCACGGGTGACAAGGAAACCGCCCAATACCAGGGCCCCTCAATGGGATCAAAGGCCAGGTCTTAGACCCCCATCCCCTGAACCAAACAGACGGCCTGGGGTTTGTGTAACCCAACAAGAGTTATGTTATCCGATCAAGTGGCACCAAATCCCTTTTTCAGGTTCCTTTTGAAGTGCTCAGTTTTTCAAGATGAGTTGCATTTCTTTGGGTGATGTTAAAGTGGAGATGACATTGTGCAAAGATGGGCAGATTTGCTCTCTGGCATTCTGCGGCATTCTCCATTCTGCATAACAGGAATCTCAATGGAAAGGGGAGTCTTGACACAGAGCCATGAACCGACCCCTTTATGTTCTGAACGGGACTCCCCATGGAACCAACAAACCAGCGCCGTCGTGCCAACGCCAAAACGACCGGTGGAAAATCGAGGGACACCAAAGGCCCGCCTTCGATGCCGAAGGCCTGGGTGAGCTCCATCGAGACGGTGAAGTCCGGGCTGCAGGCCACCTTGATCATCAAGCGCCCCGGCGCGCGCGCGCGCCGTGTGTGTGTGTGTGTGTTTTTTGGGGGGAGAGGGTCTCAAGCAACGAGGGATCCGAAGGGTGGCAGTTTCGGGTTTAGTCTGAAGAAACGATTGTTCTTGTTGGTAGAGCATCGCAAAGATTTCTAGCAGCCTTATGTCCTCCCAAGGCGGATGAAATTCCGTTAGTGATGCCGGGTTCCTCTTGGAGGGCACTTCCCACCAATATGCAACCCACCAGAGAGTCCCCTTTATTTCAGAGGAACATAGAAACGGAAGCCAAAGGGAAGCCAAGGGTGGCCCACGATTTAATTCGAAACACGGACATTCGCTGTTTACCAACCATGTTGAGCAGGTCCTTAAAGCTTCGGGTCTTTGTGAGAGTACCCACAAATCGGAACCCTGGGGAGGGTCCGAGGGGAGTTGACAGGACAGATTGCTATGCGAGGTTCGGTGAACACATCCGGTGGCCTATGTTTCATTTTGGCCGGGACATGGGGGGCCACGTCCTAAACGACCCACAAAAAACCAGGGGATCTGATTTTTCGCATGTCCTTGACAAAAATGTGCGTGGCCTGTGTCATTTCGCTCACGTCCGGGACTTGGACCCATTCCGGAGGGTTTCCAACAGGGACCATAAGCATACCGACCGCCAAATTTCCATCCACGTACATGGAGTTTCCAATTGTGCGGAGCAAGTGTCCGGCACAGGTACTTCGCGCTGTGCCTCTTGTGTGTAGGGGATTCCCGCAACTCACTCAATTTTCCCCAGCCGTGTTTCGCGTGATCATTCTATTCTTTTCTTCTGGGCTATCTTTGCTAGTTAGCTGCCCTGTCGCTTTCTATTTATTGCTTGCTTGGTACAGAAGAACAGTCGAGCAAAACATGGCGTCATTTGTCATGCGAAAGCTGAAGCGAGAGGAGGGGCTTGAAATCAGCACGTGGCTGCCCAAAAAGATCGTCACAGCGAACATACCATTACCCTTGGAACCAAATGAAAAGCACTCATTTGTGGGGGTTCCCATAAAGGAGACAAGCCTATTTGAGAAGGCTGTTTGGGCGTGCTTTTTTGGGAACCCCGTTTTGGTTGGTGAATGGAAACCAGCTGGAGCCCGAATCATTTCCATTTTCGGGGGTGCAAGCCATGCGAGACACACACGAAGCGATTTGCTTGAGGCATCCTGACGACGGCATGCGCTTCCACGTGAACTTCGACTGGGAGATCCTTCAGTTGATCCGGGAAACCCGATGCCTGGATCGGATGGGTCCCGGACTCGGATTGCCAGCTCCGAAAAAATGGGTGGGTTGGTCGGAAAGGGCGTACTCGGAATTTCTTTCCTGCCTCGATATTTCTTTTATGGCCACCTTTTTCCCGTTTTTTGGCAAAGTCCAGCAATTCTGAACTGGCAGGGACCTTGCCAACCCCGCAAAGAGTGTCTAAATCCCTTTCCAACCAGAAAGCAACCTCCTGGGTAGAGCTTTGCGAATCCAAACATGGCTGAGCCCCGAGTCTGTCTGCGAGCCCTCGGCGTCCCCATGAGGTGGAGTGGAGATCCCGGAGTCGGCGAAGATGATCCTTTTGCAGGCTGGGAGACCGTTTTTGGGGCAGCCAGTGTGGATTGGGAACTGGGGATTTGAACCTCTGGTTTCTTGTGGGTTAATGGGATACCACCCCCGGAACACCTCCAAAACAATCCAAGCCACCAATTAGAGGGAGACAACAACTGAATTTCTGGGGTTGGGAAAGACATTTGTCTTCTACCCGCAAATCCAAGCTCGAACATCTAGGACTCTGCTGGTTTTCATCCTTGATCAAGAAGCTTCCGTGATTCGGCGCACGTGCTCCCCTTCCCTGATGGGTCAGAGAACCCTGCGCCCTAAAGATTCGTCCGCCGTGGATCCCGCTTTCACTGCCTTGGCCAAAGTAATCTCGTCCCGTCTCCAGATGCATCAGCGGCCTGGCGAAGCCCCAGCAGTTCCAGTGATAGCGCTCGCCCGACGTCAGGTACAGTTCAACCGGAATTCCACAGCGATCTACCGAGTCCTCGTCTTTGTGCTCGCTGGTGCTCCCCAGAGTGCGTGGGGCCTCCGGTCGCCTCCCACGAGGCCGACTTCCACCTCTCGAGGAAGTTGGTTCCTGCTCAACCGAACAGCTCTGGACTCGGTAGTCCTCCATCAGCTGGTCTTCCCGACTCTGCTAAGACCGCTCCAGTCTGAAGTCGCGCCTCACCTTTTTCCACGTGCTGCCTGAGCCCCTCCTCGGACTCTCCCAAGTCCCAATTGCACTGCCCGGGTTCCCTGCAGGTGCTCGGGCAAGCGCCCTCTTTGCTCCAAAGCAGCCTTCGCGATCAGCTCCAGCACCTTGTAGCACAGAACCTGATTGCTAATGGCTTGGGTTGGATCTTTAGACTTTCACTTTTTGGGAAATCAAGGGATTTTTTCCATCAAACCCACAAAAGTTAAGCTTTTTGCAGAGGGGTCAAGAGCAACCAAGAGAATGGAACCAACCGCCACTGCCAACAGCTTCACCGTTGAAGCTGAGCTCCCCTCCTCCTCCTCTTGACGGCCATCTTGGACCTTGAGCTCCGTGCTCAAGATGATGCCCAGCAGCCCCAGTCCATCTGGTAGTTAAGCAGATTTTCCCAGCTCTCGTAGGACTCGGCTCCTCTGAAGGTGCCGTAGGGCTCGGTCCATCTGAAGACTCCGTAGAGCAAGCAAAGGTCCGGCTCCGCCGTGGCTCCGGCAGGTCTGACCACCATTTTTTATGGAGGGCCCAATCCATCATTATCCTCCTCCACGCGGTCCTCCTCCAAACGGTAAGTTGTTGTAATTATTGGGGGAGTTGCAACCCATTGTAAAGGGGTCTTGAATATTCTTGCGGAGCACCCCTTTCATCCTCGGTTTCTCCGGGGTCGACCAAATGCAGCAGGCGGAAGGTGGGCACACGATTCCCCTGTTGTCAGGACACTTCGGTCGGAACCCCTTTTTACGTTCATTTCATTTCCGAACCAAGGTTGCGCCGAGTCTCAACGATCAAGACCCCAGGGATAGAAAAAGGGTCAACGGTTTCCTTTGGTTTCCTTTAGCTTCCTACGGTTCGGGGGCCAAGCTACCTCGCTGATGTCATAGTCGAATGGGAGCAGTTTGTGAGGGGCCGGCCCAATGGGACTCCCCGCAGAAGTTAAAGACTGCGCTGGGGCATATCTACGGGGGGACCTTTCAGGAGGGACCTACTGTATGGTTTCAACACTTAACCTTCCAGAATCGCTTTGACGCTTGAAGGAGCAGAAGTTCAAGACCTACAACCATGAGCTCTCCTTCTTCTTGAAGGAGTACCGGCGGGTGACGCAGTCCGTGAAGCCCATCGCCACTAACCTCATGCGGCCCCACATGGAGAACCTCGAGTTCAAGATGAGGTGGGCGAGCCGTGGGTCGCTGGCTTTTCGCTGCACCCAACCGATAAATTTGGCAGGGACAGAATTTGCACAGTGCAGCCCCGGCAGGAATTCCTTTGGAGTAAGACTGCCGGGGGGGTTCGAAGTTAGAAACTGGGGCTTTTCTGTTGAGGCAATCGCTGCGCTGACTTTGACCATCTTGACAAACACATGAGCCGCGCAAAAAGTTGATCTGGAATCATATCGGCGCTTGACACGTAAAACGAGCCTCTCATACGCAGGTCCCAGACCTCTACCCGTTTCGCCTTTCTTTGGAGGGATCCCCCCCAAAAAAGAAAAGAAAAGAAGAAGCAAACACAGAAAAACAAAAAGCAGCTTCCAACCAGGGATTGGGGTCGGTGAGGAAGTGAGAGAGCTCTCCGGGCCTCGCACCAGGCCGGGCTTGGTGATCCTTACCTGGACGTCCATGAACATCGAGGCCTACCTGGAGGAGGTTTGGAAGGAACTGGACAGGCGCCTCGGAATAAAGAACTTGTCTCCTTTCCAGTGGGGCTGGGATCTCACAAATGCCGTGGATCCGTCATAGTCAATAAGACTTCAAAGCTGGCGGATGTGAAGTGGGGCTGAGGCCAGCATCGCTTCCGCGCGGCCCACAAACAGGGTCTCCCCAAGTGCACAAACACACGAAACCACGCTTCGTGAAGCGCATATCCGGTGTGGGGCAATCCGGCTTGAGAAGCGCCCAAACACCCATATCTAGACCTCACCACGTCCATGAAACAGGGTTGCTACAAACGGCACAAGGTTAGACACTTGTCCCTGGGAAAGCAAGCCGAACTGTTCACCAGTTTTCTGTCCAAGCAGGATTTAATCGTCTTTTAGGATTGGCTCACCCTGAAAACCCCGGCACTACTCAATACTTAGTACGTGGTCGGTTACCCATAGTAAAAACCCACTGACCTTGTTTGTAAGTAACCTTTCTGCGGCCCCCCACTTACCCAAAGGACATTTTTCCTCTAAGCACCGATCCGGCTTAGATCTGAAGGGACTTTTCGCCCGAGCCGCTTTTCGGTCCGGAAACAGACCCCTTGGTAACCTATTTGTGGGCTCGGTGGGTTGGAGAACCAAACTGAGTCGTTGATAGGGTTCAGTGCGACAGCAGGCATTGCAGGTAATGCGGGGCGACCGATGAATATGAATCTGACAACCCATCATTTACAATTCATCATGTATAGAAGAACCTTCTTCGAGGGGAACCTGGAACCCAACCCATCCATCTTTGGAGGTTCTTGAACCATTGCATGGCCTCAAGGCTTTCCTTCCCCACGGCCCAGGTTGGCGATACTTATTGTACTTCCCATTAGCAACACAAGTTGGGGTCAAACGGAGATGGCCGTGACAGGCAAATGTTGTTGTTGGTGGCAGCTCCAGCACCTCTGCAAGATGACCGGCAGATTGTCGGGAGGTGTGGGGTGATGCCGGCCCCGAGTTCATCAACCTGCTGGAGGGTGCAACTCCCGAAAACCTGTTCCGGATTCCTGGTGCAAATTTCTCATATTCGACGGGCTGAATCTCAACTGGGTTCTCAGAACCATCCTACAACTTGCTGAGAACCTCAGCAGGGAATGAGGTCGGGTTCATTCCGGAAGCCCAAGCTCATTCCTTGAGAACCAGAAAGGTTCTCTTGGATCCCTCGCCCTAAGAACCTAAGAACCTTTTGGTGGGTTTTTTTGTTTTGTTTGCTGGGGCTTGAGGCTTGAGCAGTTGGTGCTGGCGGTGAACGACCTCATGGAGAGCCGCATCGATGCCAACCTCAAGATCGTGTCCAACGTGCTGCTGGTGAACCTGCCCGAGGATCTGAAGCCAACCGCTTGGCTGCCCGATTCGCAATGGACAGAGTGGACATGATTTGGGGATTCATGACCAACCACGTGAGGGAGGGTACTCCTGATTGAAATTCATAGCCACACGCCTCCCTCATGGCAATTTTTCTATTCCCAGTGGATTATCTTCATACACAACCTACACGTGGGATGAACAAGTGTCCATGAGCTGACCTTGCCCATTGGGATCCCAGGTGAAGCTATCATTCCCAGTTGACCCTTCCTGCGCAGAACCTCCGATGTCCGTGGGATCCGCTTGCTTCGTTCGACGCGCAAGTTGGAAGCCGTCCAGGAGCAAGAGTTGGTGACCCTGGAGGAGTTCGTCGAGATGCAGGCTGAAGGGTGAATGGGGCGGGAGGGCGTGTGCGGGTTGAGTCTGCCGTGCCCCCCCCCCCCCCCCCCCCCAAGTTATTGGAGGCACCGTAGCGTTCGTGAATCACAAAGAATGGCGCCACGTGATGGACTCCCTCACCGAAAGGGAAAGCACCCCTGAGTATGTTCCTCCAGACAGTCCAGAGAGCCATGCCAACCAACAGCTCCTAGTTAATCCAGAAGTTGGCAGGGGTTTAAGTTTGGCCCTTGCAGGAATATTTTAACAGTGATTCGTCCATGTTTGTTCTTTACGTTTTGATGTTCTCTCGGCTCGGCGAATGGCAGGGGCACGGGAACAGTCATCTGCACAAATTGAGGTCGGGCTCGGGAAACCTGCATTGCACCTTTGTCCAAAGAAAAGCAAGGAATAGCAGAGTCCCAAGCACCAAGGCTTACTCGGATGGAGGGGTGGCTGCCTTGGTTCCACGCTTGTCAAGCATGCGAGCCGACCCGAAGAACTAAGCCTGCCTTGTCCCTGGTTCCTGGTGAATAGACATCAACACCTGAAGCTTTCGTGGTGAGAAAGTCATGCCCTTTATGTTCCGCCATATCAGATCTGCTGTTGATCTTGATGCATTTTGGAGGCTACAATGTCTATCTACCCAACGCTTCGCAAACATCAAATATAGCGGAAGGTCCTCTTGAACATGATCCTAGCCTTCTAACCGGGAAGATTTCAGGGTCCAATTTTTCTACCCTTGTGCCAGAGTCTTTAAACAGCAACCCTGATCTTTTCCAGGTTTCAGTAAATGGTGCGAGATCCATTTCTGTGCCTGTAGAGGTTTGAGCTCACGTGAGTTTCAGTCAACATTTCAAGATGGTTCATTTGGGAGGGTCATGGACTCACGAAATTGGCCAAGCCAGAGGACTGTGACTGTGCCTTGGCAGGAGCGGCACGTACGGGCGACCACCGACTTCCTGGTAGCAAAGAACGTGGAGATCGAGAATGCTGTAAACGACGCCTGGCGCGGTTCTTGCGTGTGCAGGGTCCTTCCAGCACCTTCCAATGGCTTCTTTTTGGCCAGTACTCTGGGTTTAGGAGATGGTGAGAAAGCTGCTGGGGTGCTGGTTGATATTTTTGTTTCCTTCAAGCAAATGCACAAAACTAGTTCTGAGGACAATCAAGTCGGAAAATGCGACCAGCATTATGCTGAGGCCCATTCCCGCATACGGAGCCTCCCCTACGGGTTTATGGGGGATGGTTCCAACAGACTTCCTGAGTTTCGTTGCGTAATTGTATTCCAGGAAGCGGGTCCTACTGGCCTCAAGGAACGGCCCAAAAGCGTAAACACGGGTCAAGTGGAACTTCCACCTCCGCCCTAAGTTGGAGCACAGTAGTGCGCCGTTTGCTTGGGGTTGGTTGGGACCATGGCCCACAAACCGAAGTCTAGCGGCTTCCAGAAAAATCGGGGGTTATTTCAGGCCCAAATTTCTTGTGTCCTCTTGAGGAAGCGTTAGTCATGATGTCCACCTTGTGCCACCTGCAGGGTTGGGCCAACCCCATGTTTCAACAGCTCTTGCTTTCCGCAACGTCATTTTTTTTTCCTGGGGGAGCAAAGCGGGCTTGTTTGTGTGAACCAGTGTTGCAAGCCCTCCCTCCCTTGGGCCAAGGTCTGGTTCAAACTGAAGCTTCACCAACCCTCACCAACCAACTCATCTTCAAGCTTCCGCCCCCTGTACAAACGAAACAAACGTTTATAATCGTTTAGATGTAACTTTGGACCTTGGTCCAAGCTGTGACCCGAGGACATGCTGGGCATGATCGTGGGCTTCGAGCTGGAGCCCCACGTGCCGGCGGTCACTGAGAGCGGCCTAGCGGCGTTTCCGGTCGCGCGATTTGTCCCCCTTTTGAGAGAACCGCCTCTCCCCTCGACGAGGTTCGGTGTGCGGTTTGCGGCCGCTGCTTTGTTTCAAAGCCACTGTTGGTGGTTGCATTTTTGAGTTAAAGGCCAATTTGGTTGCAAAATAGATCGGGGGTTCTCCAAAGGCGGACCGCCTTGGAGAAACAAAGAAAGAAACGAGGGAACATAAAAAAAATAAAAGAATAAAAATAAAATAAATAAAAAACAAAAAACAAAAAACAAAACAACCAGAAAGGACTAACTTGCCAGCCAAAACAGCTGAACCTTCTCCCAGCGCTTTGCCACTTCTCCGCTTAGGGCGGTCACCCCTGGAGGATTTAGTTGCCTAGGGCACCTTGGCTTATTGAGGTCCTGGTAAACCTTGCAACTCGCTAGCCTGATTCTTCCAATAGATTTGCAAATTAGATATTTATGAGGTACTTGGACTCTGGATGGTTCTCACCCACCAAAAGCCATAAGCCCCCTTTCCGTGAGTATTTACCCGCTACATGCACGCGATCGTCCCTAGTAGTTCTCGTGTGCAGGTATGCCAAACTTGTTGGCCTAAGGGCTCGGCAAAAGGAAAATCTTGCGCTGAGGCGGACAATCGAATATTTTACCACCCTTGAGCAGAATCACTGAACGCCCCAGAAGTCTTAAAAGTCCTAACAACCGTACACCTACTCTACGCCCAGAACCTGATCTTCCCCCTGAACATCCACACCCCAAGCATCCACACTCTGAACACCAACTAATCATCCCTAAAAATCCGGACATGTTTGCGGTTTTCCGGGGGGTATGCTGAGGTGAGATCATCAAGGTGAAGGCGCACTACAACTGGTCCATGTACCAAGCCCTGCTGAACGCCACAAAGAGCTCCCTCAAGGCGAGCCAGCGGGGTGGGGGTTGGGTCGGGGGCAAGCCCCGGACCCCCGCACTTCTCACGTTTTCGGGTGGGAAACTTTGAACCTTTGTTGGCAGGTTTTGTTCATTTCAGTCAAGGCTGAAAAAGATTGTGAGATAGAATCAGATGAATCGTTGCTGAACAGTCAACTTGACAGTTCAGCCAATTCATTCTTTGGCATCTGGTTTTGCTTTCACGCCAACCATAAGGGTTCTCCCAAAGCGAGCATACTTTCAGAGGGGTTGGGTGGAGAATGCAACCCAGATGAAGACAGACTCGGTTGATGTTTGTTGAGGGGTGCCTGTTTTTGTTGGTTGTCTTGAGGTTGGACACCAAATGGACACCGAAGCCTCTAATGGGAACCCAGATTGAACAAAGCCCTGGTTGATTTATTGGGGGTTTGCCCCGTGTTAGAGATTCTGGGGGAGCGACGCCTGCATTCATCCGCCACGTTGATTCATCCGCGGTCGACATGACTCACCTGCAGGCAGCTTAGCTTCCCTCCCCAATTCTGCCCGCTTGTGCTGATAATTCAGTTCATGGGCATCCTCCATGAAAGTGTCGCTGAATTCAGTTCATTCTTGCCCAAACACAGAACGTCTTCTGTCGAGGCCACGGCTCCTTGTGAACCGCAAATCAGATCAGCGAGGAGTGATGGTGATGTTTACTAGCAAAGTACTCGAGCCTTTGTCGTCTCAGATTCAGCTGGCTATGAATTCAGGTGGTTGGAGCACCTGCAAGCATGCTTGGGGTTGCATAACCCCTCCTTTTTAGATGTCCACCAAAGGATCCTTCAAATTCAAAACCAGAATCAAACTCAGAAGTCCATCCTTGGCACAAGGTCCCATTCCCTCGTCTGACTCTAAGATGGTTTCCACTACCACCAGGGCTTGAATGCCAGCCACGCTGTAGCCACTGACAATCAAGGGCGTATCCCGTGTGGTTTGCGAGTCATCATGTCAGAATCAAATTTTGGGGCAGAGGACGCAATCTGATCCGGGTTGGGTACGTGGGAAGCATTGGTAGCATCCACGAGTTTCGGGGCCTTTTTTCCCACTCGGCTGGATTCGGAGGCCATGAAGCTGCGGCTGTCCTCCAACTACCGTGAGGGCAAACCCCCACCGCCGGCCTTCTTTGAGGCAGCCGTGGGAGACAGCTAGTTTGTGTTTCCTCTTCTTTTGTTTTCCTGGGGGGGAGGCACGAGCACGAGCATGGAGATATGCTTGGTCCGTTGCCCAAAAATCCAGTCTGTGGTTAGTTTTGCAGGGACATTCTATGTTTCTACCACAACAACCCTTTGGACACCCTAATTTTCGCCTGTTTACTGTGGGAACCGCACAAATTTTGGGCCGATAAAATCCGGGTAGATGAAGTTTGGAGAGAGTCCAAACACCTCGCCGCAAATGGGTGCGGAAAGCTTCTGGAAAGCTATCGGGGTCGAGCAGATGGTGTATGGCTTTGACCAGAGAATCCCGTCGGCTTGAGCGGACGCAGAAGAGGGGCGTTTGTTTCCGAGGGTTTGGATAGAATGCATGTCCTTGGGACATTTTTCGAATTAATCCTGCATGTGAGCAAATAATCGATAGGATCTCCATTCTTTGGGACCCTCCTCCCCGAACATGATAAAACACAACTTCCATCATTTCGGAAATCATCAAAGTGTCACCCCTCCCCCCCACCAACAAATAGATAACTGAAAACATAAATGAATAGATAAATAAATAAATTAGATACATTAATGGATAAATAAATGAATAAACATAATCAAATCACATTCTTTTTGGGATATAGCAGTAGCCCCGGAATGGGATTTCCAAAAATGTTCGGGACTGATTATGCTGGATTTCCTTCTTTTCAGTTGTTAAACCGGGGCCCGTAGTTCTAGTTTAGTGGACACTTCTGCCAACAGGACCCGCTTTTTGTGAGCAACTTGCTTGAGATTTCCGTCCTGGAAAGTGAGTGCTGGAGGCGGACTCGCAACATACTCTTCGATGGGTCGTTTTAATGGGTGGCCACGCATATGGAAAATTGGAACCCTTGGTTGTTCCCAAAGGCAATTCGATCCGCCGATGGGAACCGTCATGCTGAGCTTTCCATTGCCACTGGGGGTTGAACTGGAGCCCCTTATCTTCAGCCTACTTTGGGGGCAACCTTTGCTTGGTGGGTTTAGAAGGGCAACCGAAAGGAGACCAGTTTGGCCCCAGAACTCAACCAGTTGTGTTTTCCCAAAGGAAACCAACCAGTTTCGCCATTCGGGTTCGCCCTTTTGGAGACCACACCATTTGGAATGACCCCTGGGGTCAAGTCATGGCCCTGAATGCCCCTTGTGCCAAGTCTTGACCTTGTAAGGGTCATGATGTCAGGGACATTAAGCAAGAGACAATCCCAACCGCTGGGTGCGGAGATTCGCCCTCTGCATTTGAGAGATCACATGTGGAGGTCTGATGTCGGGATTTCCCGTCATGTAGGAGTTCACGCTTCGCCCCATGAAGGAGTCCCGGAAGCATGGTCAAGGAAGCATGGTCAACCCCCTCTGCTCCAAATGCAGTTAACTACCCTCCCACCAAGGAACAAATGGAACCTGACGTTTCGTGGGGTCCTGGTTTGGACCATTTGGGTGTGGGTCAAAATTAAACCACCAGGAATCGGACCGCTTGTTTAGTCATGTCTTCCATTTGCCAGGGCAAACCATTTTGGGGTTACCCCATTTTTGACCACCACAGCCATGTCGTGCCTGGTGAGGTTGACCTCCAGCTGGACGGCATCGGTGTGCGCCTGGAGCCATCGGTGGAGGCGATCCAGGCGCCTCTCAAGGGGGGTGGCAAGAAGCCGACGGATAGATAACAAAGATAGGTTGATAGATAGATAGATAGATAGATAGATAGATAGATAGATAGATAGATAGATAGATAGATAGATAGATAGATAGATAGATATACAGATAGATAGATAGATAGATAGATAGATAGATAGATAGATAGATTGATTGATTGATTGATTGATTGATTGATTGATTATGGAAGTGCCAAACAGAAATGACTGGTTTTACTTTGGCTGTCCTTTCAACAGCCTCCGAGAACAATAGTCTCGAGGGGCTCCCCTATAAATTCACGTGGAACCCTCAAAGGGGCAGCGTACAAGAAGATTCCTGATGAAATGATTGGCGTTTTGCGGGTTTCTAAACACCAAGTTCACCCAGCGAGTTTGACGTCAGTGACTCGATATTGCCAAGGAAGGTGAGATGGGATTGCCACTTTGCTGACAGAAAAGTTCACATTGTTGCAATGCTGGGTCAACATGGGGCAGGTGAGCTAAAAGAAAGGCACATGTCTTTCTTTGAAGGCAAAAGACAACACGTTTGCAACGGACGATATTGCAGAGTATGGGTTTTTGGCAGTCAATGTCCTATCGGCTTCGGGTGGTGATGTTATATTCAGCTGGAAGAGCTTCATTTCTGGGCTCGGTTTTCCCTTAAAGAACACACGCGGGAAAGTCCGCCATTTGATTTGCAGTTGGGTGAAAGTAGATGGCACAGTTCCCTCATTTCGGTTTAGTCATTTTTAAAGAGATTCCAACCATCTACCGGGAGCTGTGGAGTCTACTTTTGACTTCTGGGTGCTACATTGGCCCGCGGTTAGTTTGTCCAAAGGGAGGCCAAAAAGGGATGAGTAACTTCTCTCACTTTTCCATTTAGCACCCAGTTGCAGCCTGCGAGATAGCCCCGTGTGAGCTGCGCGTAGGCAGCCATCAACGGCGGAGCGGTGGCCGTGCTGAAGTGCTCCAAGATGATTGAGGCGTGGGACACGGCCACTCGGATGCAAGTCGCGGCTTCCTGACGAGAAGCAAAGCCATGGCTGGGCGATGGTGTGAACCGAAAGGCCCCTCAATTGGACCTTTTGGAATTTGAATGAATTTTCCATATTGAACCTGCAAAATTTTCGTAGGCGACCTTTCGCACGGGCAAAAGCAACCCAGAACGACTGTTCGGGAGTTTCTCCCAAAATAGGGAAGCTGCTCTTTGAATGCCAGGGACACCTCGATTTTGTCTCAGAAATAGACGGTACAGGGAAACCACGAGGAAACAATCAAGTTCAGGAGTCCGTTTTGAGACACACACACAAGCCCACCTGCTTTGGTTTTTGAAGGCACCTTTCGCCACCCTTTCCGGGGCTGTTGTTCCAAGCGACGGTGAAGGGATCTAGATATTGTCGGAGGTTCCAAATCCCTTACGAAGACAAAAAACAAGAGAAATGTCAGTCTGAAATCCGTCCGATTCCCATGTCATGCCCAAGAAAGGGAGTCCCCAAAATGGTTGGTTTCCTGTTGCTACGCCGTTTGACTCCCTCCAAATTTTCTTGCGACAGAGAGTCAGAAGTCACCTGAGGTGCATCACGCAAGTAGTCATAATGGAATGGGAAAAAGAGACGACCAGTCAACTCAGCAGATCAGCAGACCCGGGTTTGTCTCAAAACAGGGTACACCCCATGAGTTTGTTTGCTTTCGTTTCAAGTTAAAACCATCCAAAACGGGTACCAACTCCAAAAAAAAGACACCTGAGGTGACCATCCCCAAGAACGTGCAGCTGATCCTGGACGCGAATCTGCCGCCGGTGCAGGGCACCGGGTCCCAGGGCACCTTCTACGACCGCATCGCCCAGGAGGGTCCAAGCGTCGTGGTTCCTGGACCCGCGTTTCTCAACATGGGCAAACGGGGCCTTTTGTTTGATAAGGGGAAACCCAAAAAGCCCTTGCCGAAGGGGACCTGAAAGCGATTTTCTTTTTTTCTTTTCTCTTTGTCTGGTTGCGCCTTTCTGGGACCCTGGGAAGAGTTCCGTGGTCAGGACACTTTTATTTTCTCCGAAGGCCATGAAAAACCAACTTGTCGGACTGTTTCTCATGGTCAACTTGGCTGTTTGAAAGTGGGGGGGGCATGCCAAGCACTTCACGGTCATGTGAGGTGTAGAGCAAAGAGAAGTCCTGGCTCGACCAAGAGGACGTCAGAACATGAAGAACAAACACAGGCCAGAGTAAACGCAAAGCATCATTGACATGGTGTTCAGACTTGATGCGCAGCAGCAATGACGCCTTGTCCAGCATATCTTTTCCCAAGGCCAAATTCAAGTCCATGGTAACTGCTGAAAACAACAACGTGGAAGATGCAAGCGCGTTTCAGCATCAAGGGACCAAGATAATGGCACAGGGCCCAAAAGATCGACAAGGACACGGACCCAACTGAGAGGTTGCCTTGGGGTCAACCACAAGCAGGTCTGCCCCCCCTCTCTCCCCCGAAAAAGGAGAACAGTATGTGGGTGTGAACGGCCAAACCTGCAGAATTGTGCCCTTGCGGCTTTGGGGGAGTTACTAGAAGGATGGCTTCAACATGTGTCAGGTTGCCACCAGTGGTGCTTTTTGGCACCCTGGTGACATCTAGTGCGCTCAGAGAGTTGGCCCAAGCCTGCAGGACAGGGAGATCTTGAAGGCGATGGGGCCGTCAGCACTCGCCTTTCGCGTCCGTGTGACTGGAGGGGGCGGAGAAGCCGGGGATGTCCATTTCAAACTTTGGACTTGGAATGGGCCATGCTTTGAGGCATGTCCGTCAATTTTACCGGGGCACCTTTCTGAAGCGGCAGATGGCATGCTTTTTTTGCGCATGTCTAGCTAATTTTGGTGAAACAATGCCGAAAGGAATCTAAATCCAGGATTTAGATTTAGCAGTTGTAGGGTCTGGGTCCAAGATTTCTCTGACAAGTCCTTGACAAGTTGCTGCGTAGTATCTTGGATCCAATCTCAGGATTTAGATGATGGGGTTTATGTGAAGAGTCTTGTAGCCGATTGTTTGACCCCATGAGACATGACCCAAGACTTGACTACTGGTTGACTTCGACAGGAATTGCATACATGTTTTTCCGCATTTCTGGTCCTTTTTTGGGTTGCACATGCAGAACACAGGGATGACATGCAGGCATATTTTGGAATGCCAGCAAAAAGGTGGGTACTGGCATATATATATATATGCATCATCCCGGTCCAGGGCCCGGTACCCTTCCCCCCAAACCTCCCCCCATATCATCCAGGTCATCCAGGAGGGAGGGGCGGCAGGGGCTTGCAGCTCTTTTTTGCCAAATTACGAGTTGCTGCGCCTTCGTTGCCAGGCCAGCGGGCTGAACCATGCTGCTGCTTGCGCTTGCCATGTTTCGGAAGTAAGCTGGTTTCTGCAGCCTCTGCTCATGGCGTACTTGGCAAACGTATGAAATGTGGCAGACTTGTTGTGACGCCGGTTCATCTCCCGAATGACCTCGTTGCCTGTTGCGAGTGAGATGTTGTGCCATTAAGGTGCTCTGACAGCATTCAAGCAGCGACTGAAGAGGCAGCATTCGTCCAATGGCCAAGAAACTCACACTCAAGCAACCCCGCATCCACAGGGGGGGGAACATGCAATATGTATATATATATATATATCCCTAACCTCAACAACCTGAAAGTGCCAAGGCCATGCTGTGTAGCGTTTTCTTGAGAGCTTTGCCTCCCTAGATAAGGGCCAGGGATGAATCGGAAATTCACTTGCTCAACAATTTGGGTAGAACCAACTGTCAATGGGATTTTCAGCACTGCTGACTGATGCCATCATTTGCCTCAAAGTGACTTGAAATGCATCCATTTGGAGTGTTTCAGGCTAGTTCGGCAATCCCATCGGCTCAGGTTGCAGCAATTAAGCTTGGCTGTTTGTCTTCAGTATGCCTACAGCCGCAGGAACATCTGCAGGAAATCTGGCTCGTGTGCTTTATAAGTAGATTCCTGCCCATCTCAGGGTTCCTTCTATTTCTCTTTCTGGGTGATTATTTTCGAGTGGACTGATTATTGAAGGGGACCTGCATCTGACATATGGGCGGTTGAGGTTCCCGCCCAACTCTTTGTTTGCTTGAGGTTGATGTGGTCTGGATTTCTCCGGCAGGTGGTGTTGTTGCTGACCGGCAGCATCCAGTCGGCCAAGAACATGTGCAACAGCTATCTGACCACCTTCAGCGAGTACGAGTGGACCTGGAAGGAGGACATTGACAAGATCCTTGGCCGCCTGAAAGCCTTTCGGGCGTGCTGCCTAGGCATGGTGGGAACCAGGTATATCACTTCTATGCTTCACTTATCGACGATTTGACCTTCTGGTTTTGCTTTGGTCCAGTTTGAGTAAAGCTCTCAAAAGGTGATCTTTTTTCGTTTTCGGGTCCTTAAGGCGAGACAGTTTTGGTGAGAGTAATCGGGATTAAGGTGCACTCTTCGAGGTTTGGTCAAAGTCTCGCTTGAGTCGAAAGCAACCCAAACAAGTTGTGTGTGCGTCTATGTAGGGGATAATCAGGCCATTTAAATTCGCCCACCGAAATGAGTGTGAGCTCTACGTGGCTCACCATGGAGTATCGTAGGAAGTCTTAGCGGGTCAGAGCGTCCCGAAAGTGGATTCGGCAACCTTTTCCAGGGTTCAAAAGGGACGCCGAAGGAGTGCCTGTTTTTTGGCGGCCAAGTCGTACATAGGAAGCGTTTCGGTGAAAGTTTGCCCAGCCGCGAAGAGGAAGGCCTTTCAAACGCAAGCGCCATGGGCCAACTGCCTTCTCAGGCATGGGATTTCAGGCTGGGAAGTACAGGAGCCCTTTGGCGCTTCCCAGTCAAACCCAAAGACTTGTAGACGTTTACAGTTTACCGGGCCTCATGACATGACACAAGTTGAACTTGCGATCGACCACTAGAAACCTCCTCATGGAAATGCGCTGCGTTTCCGAGTCTTTCGTGTGTCGTCAACGAGGAAGTACGAGGAGTTCAAGAAAACCGAACCCAGCCTCGACGACTTTGAGCGGCTTGCCCAGCATATGGCCCAACCGCCCAAAACGGGCGCCTTTTTTTTGGGCCATGGAGATCCACGGATCTCGGCAGATCTGCCTTGGCTTGGTTGAACAGACTGCTGAAATGGATCCCTCCACGGCTTTGGATGAAATCAAGGGGCAGGGTGGCCTCTCTGGGCATTCCCGAACGAACACTAGTAAACAGGGGCTGCAGGAACCAAACCTCTGCCAGCCATCTTCGGATCGTCCCTGATCATAGGTGTCCAGTTTAGTTCAGTGCGGCTGGACATGGATGTATTCGAGTGGTTTTAGTTTGGTGTCTTTCAATTACCAGTGGCGCCCATCAATTCTCCCTGCAGGACACCTGGACTGGCCAGCATGGACCAATGTGTAGAGAGTTCGGGTTTATCGTGGAAGGTCGGACCAGCATCCCTGGATTGCTGTTGGAGTGAGTGTTTCCGTATCTGATCACGCCCTCCGCAGTCGGTTTTTTGCAAAGTTTCCTTTTGTTCCTCCCCCAAATTGGTATTTCGGTCCTCCCCCCCTCAGCCCTACAGCCCCCGAACAAACCCCCGCCCAGCCCCCGCCCAGCCCCCGCCTGAGGTCGAAGCTCAAGGAGTTTGTGGCCATGGAGAACAAGGTGGAGCAGCTCACCGGCCAACATCAGCCCCTCCGCCCAAGCATCGGGGTGGTTTGGGGATCGGGTGGGGTGCCCTCCAGGTTTCTGTGGCTAGATGGCTGGTTTTTTTTTTTTCTTTGGGGGGACCGTTTTCCCTTTGGGTTTCCCTTGAACGCCGCAAAAGAAGGGGTACCCTGAAACAAAGACATGCCCATATTGGAAGAGCAACACTGGGGTCTTCTCCACAACAGCTGATTGCGAGGATCTCTTGTACTAGCAGATGGTTTTTGGATTTGATGTACTCTGTAGGTCGTTGCAAATTAGAACGAGCGTATAGCGAAAGTCCTTGATGAAGGTTCCTCACTCACGGGTTCCCTTATTTCCAATTTTAGAATGAGAGTGGCGACTAACAGGGGGGACTAACATGTTTGGAAGGAACCAACCCAGTAAGTTAATGTGCTTCCTTTTCATTGTGGTTGAGGGATGAGCGAGTTGAGGGACGGTTCTGTTGATGGCACCCCCTACTGAGCCACCCATCCCCCGTTTGTGCCAGCAATCTTGCTCCTCAACTTTTGAGATAAGAGACCAACAACAGGGTGAGGCAAGCAAGTGCTGCCATTGTGCTGCGTGGTGTGTTGTCTGGCTTTGCTCCGCAGTATTTGAAGGGCACCCAAAAGGGCACTAGCAATTTTAGGGGGCTCTTGTTTGCTTATTTTGACTTGTTCCCACCTTGGGTGCTTTCCCGGTACCCACCCCAAACGTGGATCGGCAAATCGGTGCTTTCCTTTCGAATCTACGCCAGGGCCCCAACCAGCCAAATTAAACCAGAGCCACAAAAAATGGTAGGTTTCCTCTAAACCCCACCCCCCTCAAAAAAAAGAAGAGGTGGGAGCCGCCCCCCCCCCCCTTCCCCCCCGCTTCCGCTTCCGCCGGGCAGCTCGCCGGAGGATCTCCGCGCTGATGCTGAAGACCGGCAGCTTGGCCCAGGATCTGAAGGCGCGCGCGGAGAAGTGGAAGTCCTGCTTCGCCAAGGCGGGATATGCGGAAGCGATTGGAAGCGGAAGCGGAAGGGGACGCAGCGTGGAATTGGCGGTGGTCACTGGACCGTTTTTTGGGATCCCATTTTGGTTGGGATTGGTGAATTCACCACCCATTTGAGGACCTATGTTAGTGGTTGGATTGGGATGTTCACTGGGGGTGCGGGATTTTGACCCATGGCCGAATGTGAAATGGTACGTGGGAATCAGTGGATCTCGGCCACTGTAGGCAACCCTTCGCCATTTTGCTTTTAGTCTTGGGGAATCCGATTCCCCGCCTTCCCCAAAAGAGGGTCCTTGCTAAATGGTGCAAATCAAGGAGCCCCTTGGTTCCATGCTTGCTTCTGGGAAGGTAAGTCGCTGTAAACCTACTCGCGGAAAGAGACTCAACCCCACGGAAAGAGGACTCATCCCGGCTGTGGGCAACTTGGCGGTTCCATACCCATAGACTTTTGGATTTTTGGTGCGTAGAGGGATTTGTGCCACACGGGTGTGTCTTGAAATAGGGGTACCATAACAAATGGTGAGTTTCCTTCTTGGTTGCCCTTGAACACCAGTCCGAAAGGGCCTTTGTTGGTACTTTGCTTGTTTTTGTCTTCAATCGATCTTTTTGGGGGGCTTTTGTTCCAGCGATTCGGGTATACCTCCCCTCACGGCCTCACGGACTCCACGGAGGAGCTGCACAAGGATGCCTTTGCCAAGCTTGAGGCGGTCAGCGAGATGGCGCCCCGGCGAGCTGGGCGAAAGGGTGAAAGAAAGGGCAAAGCGCGCCACCAGCAGTTGTTTTTTCGCTTTTGTTTTTGTCGTCATTTTTTCTTCTCTCATTTGTGTTAGCATTGGCCCTACTTTTTTGAATGAACATGATTTCATGTCCAAGCTTTGCCATGCTTATTTCTGTAACTTGTTTCGTTGTTTGCCTACGATTTTCAGTTTTTCAGCGACATGCGAGAGGTGTTAAATGCAAGGTCGTCGGGCATCCTGTTGGACGTAAAGCAACCTGAGTCACGAGACATGTGGAGATGCCCGAACCGACTTTTACAGGTCATGCTGATCATGCTATGTGCCTTGGTCAGACAGACTTACATAGGGTTGCCATGGATGGACGGATCCCTCAACAAGGGGAGTTAGACGACTGTTGTAATCTTTCTTGCCCATGAAGGACAACAATGACCTCTCCCAAGTGGCCGGGCTTGCACCATGGCACATATTGTTATCCTTTTCTTTGCGGCTAGTTTGACCAATAACCATTTCACTTTGGAAACTGACTGTTGACCAGCAATACCCGTATGGCAGTGTCTTTTTTGAGGCTGCCCTCTTTGGGTTGTAATGGCAAACCAATGAATCGGAAACCAACCCCAGAGATCTTGGGGACTTCCGGCCACGGCTTCCAGCCCTGTTTTTTCAAAGGCCGTTCCAGGGCATTGAGGGAGGTGTGGAGGGGAGAAACACCTGCGGTTCCCAGCCATAGCCCTAGACTCTGGGATCGTTGGAGCATGACATGTCCCACGAAACGTTTGGCTCTTAGCAAGGGATCAATGAACCGCTGAGTCATATAACGCAACTGGAAAATGACCTCACCTCCAAAAAAACAACTCAGCATGCTCTTGAGATTGCCTGGGGAATATTCTGTTTCGGATGGTTGTTTATTTGGACGAAGACCATTTTTCTGGATGGCCAAAAGGCATCGCCAAACCATAGGCCCATTTTCTCAAACATTGAATCCTACGTTTGAGGGTTTCCAAACCTGGGTGCCGGTGTTTTGGACGGTTTTACCGGGAAAAACCTGAAGGGCCCTTTTCGTCTTGGGAATTTTGTGTTTCTTGGCCACACCCATGTCAGTGTGGCTGTGATCTTTTTTTATGGGGAAGACCCGTGAAACGGGGTGGCATGTCCGTGTCCAAGAGGTCCGTTTCCGATGAACATATTCGCATGCACCATGGGTGTGGCTCCGGAGTCGGGCTTTCACTTTTCGAGGGGGTGAGGTGGGACGAGCAAATGGTGCAACTGGGTCTGTCTGATGGGGAATCCCTGTTTGGATGGCTTCAAAGGGAACCCAAAAGGACAAACCAAGGACCTGGAGGGATCGGGACCCACTTTTCAGAAACGCTCGGGTGCGACCAATGGCCGGGACGCCGATGGATACAGATTTTTGGACTCCCAGGTCAAGTCCACCCGCAAAAAGCTGCTCCGAGAGGCGGGCGGAGGGGGGCACTTGTCGACTCTCGATTTAAATGTGCGTGTGAATGTGCGTGTGCGTGTGCGTGTGTGTGTGTGAACAAATCAAGTGTGTGTGTGTGTGTGTGCTGGGGGATTACTGTTTGGTTTTGGAGGGGAAGCCAAGAGCGCACCAACCAATACCTTCCCCCAAAGTAAAGCAAGGCCTGTCAAGTCGCACACCCCTCGATCGATCATTTCTCCCGGGTTCTCCCTGTTAACGTCAACCCCGGACGAATCAACCCTGCCCCACACGTCACAAGGGATCCGGATTCAGGCTGCTTCGGGCATGAGGCATGGTGTAAGAGCCACTGCGTTGCCTTGAAAGAACAGGGATGAACCCTACTTGTTTCACGCTCTGTACGGCAACCACATCTTTTGCCCACGCCTCACCGTGCTGAAGGGTCTGATGACTCGCTCATCAGTTTGCACCAACGGTTTGTCTGTATTTTTTTTAAAGGGAACTCCCCTTTGGGCTGTTTCTCAGGAAACTGAATCACTAAAGGGAATTCGGCGGACTCCTGTTTTGAGGTCTCTCATGGGGCCTCCGGGCCTTTCGAGAGGACTGTAGTCAAGTTGGAATCGGGCTCTGAATCGGGCTCTGGGGTAGTTTAAAACCAAAATACTAGTGAGTAAGCTACTAGTACTTCTTTGGGAGTGTGTTAAATTTGGGATTTTTCCTTTCCAAACAACCAACCCCAGAAAGGGGTATCCGTTTTTTTAACGCTTTTTAGGCATATCAAATCTTTTGCTCAGGTGGGCTCCGGTGACATCGACGCCTTGGCCTACGTGATGCAGACCCTGCAGGCGTTTGTTTTGCGTGGCCCTAAAATCGCCAGACTCTCCTTCTCTGCTAACATGGCGAACTTCCAGGGGCCTCCAGTCACGTGTGAAAGAGTAGATTACCTTCTTGACTTTTACCCTTTTTTCCTCCATTTTCCCCTGCGTTCCCTTTTGGGGTTTAAGTCTGGGCCAGGCATGGTTTGCATCACTTGCATGAAGCCGGTTCGTGCGTCTATTTGGTTTTCCATCAATGTCGACCTCGGATTTGAGCTGTACCCGGCGGATTGATCCGAGAGAGGGGAGACTCTCCCCAAAGCGCACTCTGAATTTCCCGTTAAATGGAACACTCCTAGTTTCCAAGCAGGGGTTGTTTCATCCAGCGGTTTTTCCAGTAGTTTGACCCTGTAAGGCTCATCTTGAAAGGCACCAAGACACCAACCCCATGGATGTGTTGTCTCACACATCACAGCCAGGGCTCGTGAGGGATTCCTCCATTCAGGCCTCGACTTGGAAACCCCGCCAGTGTGATGGCACCCAGCGCAGTAACGTTGCTGCTGGTGACGTTGAAGTGCATAGCTGCATTGCATGCAGCAGGGCGAGTGGCAAGCGCAGATCCCCTTGTTACCTGAACAAGCTTTCCAACCAAGGCTCCATAACACGCTCGCGACCCTTTCTTTCACCCGAATTCCTACCCCGGACCCTTCAATCAGAAGGATCCTGGGGTGGGGCGCTGTAGTTCTCCTCCCTGCGTGCTGACCCATGCGGTGAGCACAAACAAACTGCTTTCGCGCAGGAAGTCTATGCCAAGCAGAGCGAGATTGAGCTGGATTTTATCCCCATTGAGCACATGTATCGAATCCTGGACGAGCACTTGCCCAACATCATGGACAAGGCGCCCCTGTCTTTTGTGTCAAGCTGACAAAGTACGGTACCTTTTTTGGACACCTGGTTCTTCAGGCGGCATTCTTCGTGTCACGGCAAAAGCAGATGTGCGTGGCAATGCTGCCAGCTTTTGGCAATACATGTCAAGTTCTCTGCGAGGAATGACGTCACACACTCGTCGACTTAGTCGTCGCTTTCTCTCTCTCTCTCTCTATCGCTTCCTTGATTGGTCTCTGCCTCTCTGTTTATGCCTTTCCTCCTTGGCCGTGCCCAGTGAAACACACCATACTCTTTTTGTTTGACAATTGTGTGCTCGCTCTCTCTCTCTCTCTCTCACGTGTTCTCTCATCCCCGTCTTCCTCTATCTCCTCCTCTGGTTCCGCAGGAAGAGCAAGACACGCGCTCCATGCTCAAGAAGAACTGGAAGGACAGGGCTTTGCTCATCCAATCTGGGATGAATCAATCCGGCGGATTTGCACCTCCGCAAAAAGTATCCCCCCTCTAAAACGGACACCTCAGCAATCAATCAACTTGGCATGCAAGACATACATACATACATACATACATACATACATACATACATACATACATACATACATACATACATACATACAGACAGACAGACAGACAGACATACATACATACATACATACATACATACATACATACATACATACATACATACATACATACATACATACATACATACATACATACATACATACATACATACATACATACATACATACATACATACATACATACATACATACATACATACATACATACATACATACATACATACATACATACATACATACATACATACATACATACATACATACATACATACATACATACATACATACATACATACATACATACATACATACATACATACATACATATATATATGTATATATACATATATACATACATACATATATATATATACAACAGGGTTGGGTCGACATCTGGCCAATCTTTGCAGGGTTGCTTTGAAGATGGGTACGTACCTGATCACGCATGATCCGAGGGCTTTTCAAAGGGATGATGCTAATCATGCTGACGGACACTGAGCCAGTTTGCTTGAAGGGTTTGTGCCGACATCCTCAACATCTCAAAGGCATCCCTGCACACGGCTGCCCTTTGTAGTTTGGTCTGGGAACGTAGATGCAAGCAAGCAGTCCAGTGGAGTCCTATGTTTTCGACACCCGGAGGACTTGCACCGTAGATCCATTTCCCGCATGTGAGCAGCGCCCACTTCTGGCCTTTTCAACCTTTTCCTTTTTTAACCACAAGAGTCGATTGGTTTTGGGCGCTGCTCATATGATGTTCAATGGGGTGCATTTCCAAGCCCAAACGCGACCCTCGAAGTCTCCTGCGGCTGTTCGTGAGGACTTGCTGGAGGAGAGCGAAGCCAGGCAGCATGAGCTCTCAAACAAGCAGCGCCTTGGTGAAATTTGGGCTTTGTGGGCCCGCAGTTTTTGGCAACAGCCACAGGTCCTTTTCAGAGAATTGCAAAGTCTGCAAGATGTATGGTAGATTTCCTTTTGGATGCCTGACTGGCCCCAAACAAGGTGGCAAAAGGACCATCCTTTGGCAGGAAAGGTGATTCTGTATGGATTGGGCCCTTCTTTTTCCCACCCACACTGCCGCCCCCCCCCCCCCCCCGTTTAGAAAGCTCAATTCGGAGTTGGTTGATCCTAACAGCCACTGTGAGTAGGTAGCAGGGTCCAATGTATGTGAAACTTGCCAAGCCAATGTGGTCATTTTCTACCTCTGAGTGCTGAAGCTCTCACCGCGAACAGATTGCGATTGCTACGGGGCAAGGCATTTCGGCACTTCGGATGTTTGGTATAGAACTGCAAGTAAGCTAGCCTGCAGGTCAGGCCCAACAAGAATTACTTGGAGAAGTTTAACGGGAAATTCTGTTACAAAGGAAGTTTGGTGGCCTTGGACTTGCTTTAGTGGGTTTCGCTCCGACTTGTTGGGATATAAAAGCTCAGCCCGATGCAGGTATGCCGACCAACAACTTTGAGAAGGGCAGGAATCCCTTGCTCCCCACTTGAGCAGCGCTCAAAGTCCATTGGCTATTTTTTAGAAGGTGTTGCCTTGTTGAACTGGGGTTATAATACTGCTTATGCAATCATGTTCGCAAAACCAAGAGTCAATGTGTTTTGGGCGCTGCTCACTCGCCGTCTGCTCGCTGCATGTGAGCAGACCTGCTGAGACCAGGTGTAGAGGACAGGCGTCACACGTGAGCCGCAGGAATCATCAACCCGAAGCACATAGTAACCCGAGTTCCAGCCCTTCACGAGCAGTTGGACACATGCGGCTCATTTTGTCGCACGGCGTCGCGTGCCTTTTTGACTTGAGCCGCGCATGTGCCGAGGATTCAGTACAAGAAGGATCTGATCAAGACAGTGAACTCCTTCAAGAAGGACTGCAACAAAAGCGGCACTGCTGACAAACCAGCTAAGAGCTATGGCAGAGTGGGCAACGTTCTTTTTTTACTCAGTCCGTGATGGACGTGTATCCCCCAACTGGATTGCTGGTAACCTAGGGGTCCTTCTACATTCCTTTCGTCTCGAGCATCACTGTTTGGCTGCCATTTCGAGCCTTCCTTGTAGAGCGATGTTCAAGGGGGGATAGTGGACCCTGCGATCTGTGACTTTGGGTTCTTGTTTTGCCCGGACCACCACCAGCCACCAGCCGGATTTCGTTCCCTCTTGGATCTCCACACGGGGCTGAGAAACGCCAACCGCTCACCGCTGGTCTAAGCCGCTCACCGCTGCACGCCAGGACGTGGCGCGTTTCCGCGCGGAGTACGAGCGCAGCGGGCCCATGGTGAAGGGCATCCCGCCCCGGGAGGCCGTGGAGCGCCTGAAGCGCACCTCGGCGAGTCGGAGCGGTGTTCCGCGTTTTGAGAACAACCGCAGATGGAGGTTCTGTATCCGTTTTTGCGGAAGCTCCCTATGAAAAACTCCTGGCCAAAGAGGGCGGAACCCGCCAGGGCCCTTGTAGACCTTCTTAACCATGTTGGTAGAACCACAAGTCCAGGATAGATTGCTGCAATAATCCGCGGAAGCAAAGCGGTTAAAACTAGTTCTTTTGGAATCAGTTTGTTTGAATATAGATGGAACGAAACTGGTTTCAGTTTGCATCCTTTGTATCCAATGGATTCCACGGATCTTGCCCCGCCAAAAGCATCTTCCGCAGCCAAACACTGGGATTATTGACCACGTTTTGTAGCCGCAGCTGTTTGCCAACGACCAGAAAGCTGAGGATTCAAGGAGGAGTTCGAGGTTCGAGACCGCAAGCAGGCCGGGGCTTGGGGCCTTGGGGCCCCAAGGGGGCCTTGGGCCCCAAGGCCCCCAAGGCACAGGTGGCTTTTTGGGTCGGCTCTGGTTGGTTGATAGCGTGATCTTTTTTCCGTTGGGTGATCTTCCTTCTGTTTGGGTGATGTTTTGTTTCAGAAGGATAAAACTGAAGGGAAACGAAAGCAAAGCGTTTCAACAGGGACAGGGAAAGGGAAGCTGGCGGAGGGTTGTTCATAACTTTCTTTCTGGACTTGGGGCCCAAATACAGGGCCTCCTGTAGTTCCGGAATTGGGACCTTCTCTTTTGATCAACACTCCGGCCTCCTGAAGCATGTTCAACAATGTCATGAGCAATGCCCTGTATTCACCGTGATCTACTTTTAGCAATTGGGTTGACATTGGGTACACTTACCCAAGTTCCATTAGGTGGGGTTTCCTGACCAAAGCCCAACCAGATGTGCAATAGATATTGACCATGACCCGCAGCAAGCTGCCGCAAGAAGGTCAGCTTAGCAGTTCCCTGCCAATAGCTGCGGCACGTTTCCGCCCTTTCGATTCTTCACCCCGTTCCCCAGGTTTGTGAATCCCAACGACTCAGCCCAGACTAGCTCCCCAGGAGATCTACTACATCGGCGAGGACCTCTTCGGTGTGCCGCATCAAAGGTATCCGGCCCTGGACACCACCAGGCAAGAGCTGGGATACCTCTCCCAGCTTTACGCCGCTGGACTGCAGCTCTTCTTTTTTTTTTTGGGCCAAGGTTTTTATTTTTGCCCTGGGTGGAGAACATATCTAGCCCGGCAAACCAAGGAGTCTCCCAATGATATGGGTTTTGTCTCAAAAATTGGGGAACCACCCCCAGCTGGCAGTTTTCCTCGGTTTTCCTTTTAAGTAGGCCCCCAAGCAGGGTGCACATCCAAGAACGACACACCCATATCCTTTTGGTGAGTCTCAGTCTTTCCCTGGGCCGTCTTGGTTGTTGGCAGGGGAGGTTCACCGCGAGAAAACAGCACATCATGTTGGTCAGAGAAAAACAACTTTGTTTCGACATGTTTTGTGGGCTCTGCTGTTGTTGGTTGCATTCCTGCAGGGAACCAATCAATCTGTCCACTTTCTGAGTGCAGTTTCAGTCATTCTGTGTGTTCACGAGTTTTGTGGGTCAACACTTATTGTTTGGCAGCCACTGGCAGCATTGTCGTGCGTTGAGCTGTCGCTGCGTTGGCAAGAGCAGATTTGTAGGGCTTTGCACAGAGGACATGCCCCCCGGCCTGGGTTTTGTCTCTTTTGCGACCCCTTCTTTGCTTCTTTTTTGGAGACAAAGGGTACTGGAGCTACTGGGGGCCATTGGAACCGCTGGCGCCTCCGGATGGTAAGGACTTGTACGTGGCCGTCTTGGAGACGATCAAGGCGAGGGAGTTCTGATTTGAAGCGCGTGGTTTCGCCCCTTTCGCTTTCAGACTTGGCTCTCGGATATTCTCGGATGCGCCAAGGCAGGTCTCACCCTTGAACCTTCCAGAGTACGGCTGTTTCCTTTCAGCTCGCGTGTTTTTTCTTGGCTGGCTCTCTCTTCTTCCACGGCGCCGAGAGGCGCGTATCGTGTAAGCTATCAATCCGTTGAAGGGTACGACAAATGGGTTTGCCTCGAAAGAGGAGACCTCGCAAAATGGGTGGTTTCGTTCTGAGTTCTCTTTGAATAAACAAGGGGCTTTAGATTCAAACAAAAAACAGTTTTCCTCAAAAACAGAGCCCTTAGAATTGCTTGGTTTCATTTTGGTTCCCCTTTAAACCAAAAACAAGCGGATGTATCTCCTTTTTTTCTGGACCTCCTTTGCCTCCGATTTTAGTTTTCCAGGGGGTAGCTTCCTTTCATGATATCTCCTCTTCTTACTTGTGTTTATTGACCAAGTGGCGTGGATGATGGGAGTCACTTTACGCGTGCAGGAGTGGCGGGACTACCTTTGGTGCGATGTTGGAGAGAACATGGAGACGATGCAGAAGACGCTGCTCGGCCCTTCCGGCGGCCTCTTGCTTGGCTGTATCCGTCTGGGTTGTTCAAAATCAATGCTTAACCCTTATGCCAGATGGTGGTGGTTTCCGTTGTTGCACTGCGCGGCTACAGATTCCGGATTAGGATGGGAATCCAACATTTGCAAGAACCCATTCTCTGTGGAGTTGAACACGCTTGGACTTCGGAAGGAATCCTCGTCCATTTCAATGCGGCTTCGTTTGTACGACTTGTTGACCTCCCCAGAGCTTCAACGCCAGGTTGTAACTCAAATGAACAACACATCCGCTCTAAGAGCCATCCCCTGAACAGGCTGAATGGGCAGTGTACGGCAAGACCCCTCCCTTCATGTGAACATGTGAGGCAAGATGGGGGGCTCGTCGCAAATCGGGGCTCTTTTGGAACCTCGACAGGGAGTGCACCCAGGGATTTCATTTTGTGCATTCAGCTGCAGGAGCGCAGGTGATTTGGGTGTGTCTCAACACGGGAGAGCTTTAAGATGGTGCTTTTCCCTCTGGTTTCCTTTGAAACAACCTCGAACGAATCGCAAGGATGCCCATCCCCAAGAATGTTTTGTTTTGGTTACCCTCAAACACATACCCTCAACACAAATCTGCCATGGGCTCGCCGCGGCTCTGCTTCGCTTGAGTTCTTCCGATTCCCCAAGGATCGATAGCTTTGCAGCGCGCTGCAAGAAGATGCCGAAGCAGCTGCGGGAGTGGCCTGCCTACAACGAGCTGAAGAAGGAGATCGAGGCGGATCTCCGAGAGCTTGCGAGCGAGATATCCATGTTAGGAGCAAGCCGCACGGAACACTGCCCTTGATGGAAAGTGTTGCCCAGCCGAAGAAGGGCAATTTCTGATTGACAACGCCAGGAGGGACCGAATTCCGTCAGGCGCACATAGGCAGTGCCTGAAAGGTGGGACATGCATTTGTGCGCATCGGGAACTTGTCAGCGACCCCGGCTTTTTCGTTTCGCCGCTGTTTTCCCATTTGTGACCCTTGTCCTTCTCCTTCTTTTCCAGTAGCAACAGACTTTGGACGGTCTCTTGGCCACCTTTTTTTCGACCTGGTTATCTGAGCTTCGGCGGGCTACATCAATTGCCGCATGTACCTCACCGCCTTCAGTCAACGACTGGGCCAGCCGGATCGAACGACTCCGACTGCGACAGGACTTCCAGGGTGTGCTGCCCTTGCTGCTGGAGCTGGGAAAGCGGGGAAGCCTAGCCAGGTGAGTCGCATGGTACCCTCCCACCAAACATGGAGCCAAAAACAAGGTCACGCCGCCATTAGCGGCGCTGGCCGTTTCGCACAGCGGAACGGAGCCCTTTTTTGCTCTATCAGTTGTGTCCTCAGCTGTGAAACAAGGCTGGCATTGCAGCCCATAAGTCCCCTCAACAGTTTCGTCGCCGCTGCCAAGAGTAGATCCACGTGCACAAGTTTCCATTAATGAGCTTACTCGTAGGGTCTTTCGCCGCTATCTCAGAAGGAATTTGCTTTTTCATGTCCTGCCAGCTTTGGTCGATACATGGCGTCCCCGCTGCCACATATTCATCAGGTTTCTCAGGCAGAGGCGCCGCGCGGCAGAACTCCAGCAAGCTGTGGTTCACACTGGCCTGTTGTCAGCGGTCGCTGAGACCGACACCAAGAGACAACTAAGGCGGCCTGAGTGTGCGCAGGCAGAGTGGATCGAGTGCGCGCATAGCGAAGCCAAGCATCAAGCAGACAGCGCCTTCAGACTTTGGAAGTCATGCTGCGCCTGCGCGGCAGCCCGCACTATGGATGAGACAGCATCATTTCGAGAAGAAGCACTGAAAAGCTCATGCAGAGCATCCACGGTTTCCACAGGCTCTTGCTGCCAGCATGCTAGGAGTGGTGGCAAGCTTACGCATGCCAGTAGGCACTGCGTTTCTTGGGAGATGCCCGCCATCTGCGGCATGTGTGCAAATGTCAAGATCCAACGTCTCAAGTCCATGCACAAGATCACAGAAAGCCCAAGCGAGAACACAACTGGAAGAACTGGCAGCTTTGAGTCTAAAGCATTGAAATGGTTGCCCCCAACAAACTGCACAGCTGAAAGGAACGAAGAAACCCCCCCCACCCCACCCCATGAGCTGTTTGCGGCCGCGCCGCTAATGGCGGCGTGAGCAAAAACAAGGGGTCACTTCAAAAGGAAGATGGTCTTCGAGGACCCCCGTGTCAGGTTCCGAGGGTAAGTAGCCGCATTTGGGAGGTTGACCAGCTTCCTTAGCCAGGGACTCCTTCATGGGGAGAAACGTCCAGTGATGGAACGCGCTCCGATGTTCATCGGTTTCAGTGCTGGATGCTTGCTGGACCCAACGTTGGCAGGTGTTGAATGAGCGTCTTGCGCATGCCAGAAGGGATCAGAAGAGCTTCAATAGGTATGTGACAAATTAGGGGGACCCCCAAAATGGGTGTTTTCCTCTTGGTTGCCCTTTAGACCAACCCAAAAAGGGCTTGAAAAGGGTGCCCTCAAAAAGACACGCACCCAATAAACCCCGGAGAATCAAAGGTTAGGGACAGGCCCAGCCATAAATAGGCGCGGCCACCCTTTTGTGGCTAGGGATTGGCCCAGCCATAAGTATGCGCGGCCGCCCTTTTGTGGTTCAGCGAATGAATTTGGTAAGCAGAAACACATTGGACATGGGCATGTGTCAACACGGGCACCCCCCTCGTGGTTGTTTGAAACATCCTTGCAGTGCTGCTTGCAAGTAGACAACTTGTGGTTCTTTCCTCTCCTGTCTGTTTTGCTTTCGTTTACTTGCCTATCCCTCGTCTCGTTGGTTCTCAGACGGATGAACAAAGCCTCCGGATGCATTTGCAAAGTGATTCCCGTTTCAGCGCTCGGACATGCCCTGGTTTTACGGGGTGTTCTCTATCTAGCGCGGGAGTTTGACCTATCTTGGGGCATGTTTCGCTTTTCGTCGGGCCCCGGCGTTTTTTGTTTTGGACTCGGAGCGAGGACCAGCATCATGCCGCGGCATTGGCAGCAGGTCATGGACATCACAGGCCGGTGCCGACGTCCGTTTGGAAGGGGGGGAGAAGGCTCAGAGGTGGCCCAAACCGCAGGAGTCATCGACAAGAGTATTTCCCACGCCTTGGGAAGATGGGCAGACGTCAACAAGATTGTCACACCTTGGGAAGATGGGCAGATTTGATCTAGGAGTCATTCTAGATTTCTAGGGAGTTCCAGGGCCCCACAGGTTCCTGGTGGTTTTCCTATGCTGCCCTATGGGGAGATGCAACGGCGACCAGCGCCGACGACTCGGACGTGAGGAGGCAGCCAGCGTTTTTTTCTTCCCCCAAAATTCCAGAGGTGTTTGCTGTCCTTTTCTGGAGCCACATCTGCCTGGCGTTGCGGGCGGTTTGGTAACCAGCAATTGAGGTGGCAGGCTTCCAAGTACGAGCCAGATTGGCAGTTCCCAGCAACCAAAAGACCTTTAGACTTGTTTGGAGTTTAGAGGCGTGCATGACATAAAGGGATCAACAAACCACAGTGTAGCATATTTGGATCTCAGTGGGGGGCTGCGGATGCATGTTGAGCTTCCAAGCTAGGCATCCAGGGGACGCATGTCATTTTGTATGAACACCTGCTTCAAGCATCCAGGAGGTATCTATTTCACACTGGGATTTCTCTCTCAAGCTACCCGAAATAGTGCAAGTTTAGCCGGGAATGTCCTCAAATGGCTTTTGCCAGGCGAAATCCCTGCAAAATCCTTAGAACCTGCCTTTCTCCAGGCAAGGACCTGCCGATTGACTCGGAGAATTTCAAGCTGCAGTCGCTGATTGATGCGCAGCTGAACGCCGCTTGGACGACATTCACCGCGGGTTTGGGCGGTTCCGCGAGTTGGCAGGTGGAAGGAACCCCCTCCAACCCGTTTGGAGAAAAATCAGCGGCCCAGAGTGAGTGTAGAAATCTGTTTTTACGGAAGGGTTTTCTAGCTTGCCTTCCTCAAAAGGGGAATCGGTTGATCGGCGAACTCGCGTCAAAGGTGGGTTTGTTTGATCCTATGACTTATGAGCATGTACAGTGTACAGATCAGGAGGCATGACCTCACAAAGAGTTCTGGCTTGGGACGTTTGTTTTGACGATGGAGGTTCCTTACTTGGGGATTGCCATTCCAGGTGTGAATATAGCCATTTTTTTCAGATTTATGGAAGCGACGGCAGCTATTTTCTAAGAGCGGCAATATGTACCCCTCGTTCATAGCGGCTCCTTGGTTTCCTGGTGAAACACAAACCAACAACTGGGCGTATTTCCCTTGGGGGCAAAGGAGATGGTATGAACAGCAAGAAGGCAACAAAGGACTCACTTGCCCGAAACCTTTTAACCTCTTGGTTTCCCTGCTTTGCTCTATTTTTAGTCAAGGTTCCAAAAGGTGAAGGAACAAGGGGAAAGCATGCTCTATTTTTAGTCAACCTTTTATGTCCAGGTTTTTGGGCCAGTACAGGAAGGAAAAAACCAAAGGACCGCCGATCCCCCCGTTGAAAACATCCCCCAGCCCACGGCCCAGGAATTCACGGACGAGATCGCGGACATCTGCGAGGGCGCGGACAAGCAGCTGGCCCGGGGGCCGAAACGACGTCTTCCCTGCGAAGGGTGGCCTTGCTGTTGGTTTCCCTTTAGTTTCCTGGATCCGATGTTTTTGTTCTTCCTAGGGCTGTTTTTTTTTTTTTTTTTTTCTCCTTTTTTTTCTTCTTCTTTTTCTAGGGCTGGTCCCCTGGTTGGTTGGTTGGTTGGTTGGTTGGTTGGTTGGTTGGTTGGTTGGTTGGTTGGTTGGTTGGTTGGTTGGTTGGTTGGTTGGTTGGTTGGTTGGTTGGTTGGTTGGTTGGTTGGTTGGTTGGTTGGTTGGTTGGTTGGTTGGTTGGCAAACACCTTACGTTCCTGTTGCGTCAAGTAGGGAACGTGGGAATGAACCCAGGCTGCGGTCCATTCCCTGAAAGGAAACCACCAGTTGGATGGTTTATACGGGTCATTCCCTTATTCCCTTCTGAGCGCCAGCAAATAACCATTTCTGTGATACTAAGGAAAACCACCATCTGAAGTGATAAGGTAGTTTTGGGGACTGAAAGGTTTCACAACCATGCCCATGGACGCCAGAGATGAGGTTTACCTTGCCTGCATGAGCACAGACGGGTGTGAAATGGGCTTAGGGGCCGCTTGAAGGGGGAACAAGTTGAGAGAGACGCAGAGGGAGTAGCTGGCCATTTTGGCCATGGGCAACTTTCGAGTGGCCAGTCACTTGAACAATCCACCCCTGGGGAGAAGGTTTGTAGGGATTGGCATGGATGTGGGAAAAGAGGCTTCCCCGTGCCATTCGGAAAGACACAAAAATGAGCTCACCGAGGGCGAACGCACGGGGAGAGGTGATGAGTTTCCCTTTGGGCTCAGCGCACCGGAGCCTCCGGCCCAGATCATCGAGAGCAAGCTGAGGGAGATTTCCACGCAATGGGCCTGGTCCTCAGTCCCTCACGTGCCTAAGCCCCACTTGGGGTTGTGAGTCGAAATAGGGGAGCACACGAATAGTGGTTTTCCTTCTGTCTCCCTGCGAATGAACCTTAAAAAGGCGGCCGTCAAAAAACACCCACCCACTTCCGTGATACCAGTCTTTTGAGGGAGTAGTGACTAGTACGCCTTTTTTGGACCAAACACGGCCAACTACGGCCTTCTTGGTTTAAGGGGTTGGTAGATTCCCTGACCTGACCAGTTGTCAGACTGCGGCAGCGCTTCCCCTTATTTTAGACTGGACACATACAGGATGGGTCCCACGGTTTTGACATGCCTCCTCTTGTGTAGTTGTGGGAGATCGGTGCTTAGGGCAGGCTGCTTGTTGTGACTGGCCCTTGTGGAATCCTTTAGAGTGAGTGCAGTTAGTCATGCTCGGCTTTGGCATCACAGACAGGGGCATCTATTTTCCACAACCATGTCCTCGCGAATCTCTGGTCGGGTGGTTGTTTTCCCGGGGAAGTAGCATGCATAGCCCATTCCGTATGTGTATTCCCTATTTGTCTGAAACAGTTTGGACGGGGATGCTGGTGGTGGCGGCGCTGGTGCTGGTAAGCACCCCAAACCCACCCTAACAAGCCCGAATAGACCCACCCTGCACCAGCCCTCCCACCCGGTTCCACTCTAAACCCACCCCAGAAATTCGCGCGTGAGAGTTGCCGCTTACGTGTGCGCGGCCTCGGAATCGGCTCAGGAAGCCATGATGTTTGACTTCGGCACCTGGAAATCCCGAGACTACCCTTGCGTCCTCTCAGGCGATTTGCCTCAGCTGGGTGCCGTTTTGGCTTGGTGATTTCAACAAACATGAACATGTGGGGGCCAGTTTAAGGTGAGTTTCCTTTGGGGTGTTGAAAGGGGAAACTCTCTCAGCTGGAGGGTTGTCAAATTTGGATGTCTCCGTTGAAAGGCGGCATGCAGTTCCTCAGGCGCCACCGGGTCCCGTGTTGACCACCCGAAGGGAACCTTGACAAAATCAAGGCCGCATGACCCAGAAAGGTTCAATCAGGACCTTGGATCGGAAGGCTTCACTACCGTTATTTCGGCGTTTCCGTGTGTCCCACGAGGACGGTATTCTGGAGTTAAAGTCGGGTCCGTCGGAGCCCCTTTGTGTAGAAGAAACCTTCTTCAAGGAGTCCCTTGATTGTCAAGCCACAAGGAAACAAGGTTGCAACACCATCTGGTGGGGGGGGGGGGGCGATCTTCGTTGTCAGGGTACCATTTGAATCAGAGCCATGTCCGTGGCCCACATCGACTTTGATTGTTGTACAAGGGCGCCAAAGAAAAGTGCGACGTGAGACCGATATAGAAGTAGCCAGGAAACCCGACACAGGAGACGAGCCACTAAACAGTATGTAGTACAAACATGAAATCAGGGAAACCACTAAATGCATCATGCCCACTATGGCAACACATTTCGACAGGGCTTGCATGGACACGGCCACCAATTTTGCTCACCTTGAAAGAGAGAGCGAATCTGAGAGCTGATCGAGCGTATTGGCTTGAGCTGTTGAGCCTCTAAGATGTTCTTGTAAACTCCACTGAAGCTCTCAAGGGGAGCCGGGGGAGTCCTTGTTTGGTCCTGAATCAGCCGCCAGGGTAAGGGTTCAGAGACGGTGTTCTGGAAGGCCCCCCCACAACCTCGGCTAGGATGGGTTCAGAATAGGGGTATTTTGGCGCGTGCTTGCAAGGGTGCATTTATAAGGGGGAGAGGTCGGTCACTCTTGGGTCGCTGCAACCTGGCAGCCTTTTTCTGCCAGTCAGCCTGCGAGTTTTTCAGCGGCCAGGCGGAAAGGTGGGTGAAACCCAGGAGGCCTTGGAGGAGACGATGATGAACCTGAACACCATGAACGTCCGGTTGCCCAGCAACAGCAGACTGGGGATCAGCAACAATCAGAGATCACACAGGTGAACCGGTCAGACTTGCAATGAGGCCGGTCGGAAAGTGTGGCCTCCTGACTGGGACATTCTGTCAGGCTCCTTGTTGGTGGGTGGGGAAGTAGTCAAAACCTTTCCTGGCGGTACTTGTGCAGCAGTTGTTGATTGTGTCTGCGTGGCGGTGTTGTTTGCGCCGCATGGACTGATCGGAAGAGCTTGTTGTCCGCAAAGGATGCTCTGGTTCCCCCATTCATCTACAACTCTCAGCATGAGAGCCGATCCTGCATTTAGATCATCATGGTTGCTGATCGGCACCTGCAGACTGGCAGCAAACAACACATCTTTTATGCAGGGTATCCAGAAACGGCGACTCCGAAGTCTCTCTTTGCTCTGTTTTTGGTGCCTTGCTCGATCGAGGCGCAGCGACACTCGATCCCCTTCAAGGAGGAGCTGAATGGCCTGCTGTCCACGCTCTCGGACACTGGAGACACCATTGAGCGATGGTTTAAGGCGACTGACTCGCAGAATCCTCATGTCAGTGGCGGGCACAAACAGGGACTCGCACCTGGCAACCAAACCCAGAACTCATGATTGTGAACGCAATTCAACCTTTCATTTGTACCTTTGTTTTTTAACGCTTGCGTGGCACGCCAGTGCTTACGAATGCAGACCTTGGAGCCACTGGTGCAAACTTGGTGTCACTTTGTCCCCTGGACATCCACTGGACGCCTGGGTTGATATCTCCGACCACGCTTCCAGCTTTCAGTTGGGCCAGCGTTGAAAGGCGACTTTCTCATCCACATCGGTCCCACCGCAGGTTCCAAAATTCCGGTCTACAGCTACTTTTGATTCTTAAGAATGGGTTTGGGTCAGTGCCAGGATTTGATCACTATCTTGAAATAGATGGGGATGGTTCTCCACGAGTTAGTTGGGAAGTGAGACAACCATTATAAGGACGCAGCTTTTTGCGAGGCTCGGTAGCCTTCTTGGCTTGCTTCAAATTGTCAAAGGGGAGCCAATTGAAACCTCCAAGTTTGGGGTGCATCCGGAAGGAACCCTTGACATGACCCCTTACTGCCCTTTTGAGTCTTTACGACAATCTTGCACACATAAGGAGTAACGCTTGTAAGGGAGCCGAACTATTGGCTCTTTTAGTCCATCCTTTTGGTTTTGGGGTGGACCAGGTTTCGATTAGAAACACTGTGCCAATTGATAAACCCTCAAGAGTAAGCGTGCCGCGCCCAAAACCGATCCCAGTTGGGTGGTTCTACTGTTCTGCTGCCTCATGTATCCGGGATAGTAAAGCATAGGGACCTTTATAGCACCATGTCGATCCACTGGTTTTTGCGAAACCCTGGGGTTTTGATTTGGTGACTCACCAAGGAAAAATCAAAAAGCACATGGGAAGCGACTCACCTCGGTTCGGGAGTACCTTTCTGACCATTTGGATCCAAGGGGTTTTGGGACAGGGGCAAACAACGTATTGGAGGTGTCTCACCTGGGACTGCTGCGGGGCAGGTGCAGCAGATGTGGACGTCCTTGGAGTCGGTCTTCACCGGGGGCGACATTGCCAAGCAGATGCCCATGGAGGCCACGGGAAAACCCGGGAGCCGGGAACCGGTGCGAAGTTCGTGGCCCTGGGAGTTGGCTACTTAGTGCTGCCCGTTTGCGGTGTTTTTTTTCCCCGTTTTTTTTCATCTTCTTTTTTTTGCTTCTTTTTTTCTTCCCATTTTTCCTTCTTTTTCCGTTGCTGTTTTGAGGTTGCTTTTTGTGGGTGCTTTTTGTTTCTTCTTCCGGAGGTTGGTTCTTTTGTTTCGTGTTGGTTTGAAGACCCACGGAGCCCACGAAGCCGCCCATTTCAAGAGGAATCTCCTTTTGGGGAAAGAACCCAACAGTCAGCAGTGGAGTATGTACTGTGATATTGGTTTAAAGGGCAAAAGGGAAACCGAAGCTTATGCTGGGGTGTCACCCCATATGCCTGGATAAACCCAACTGGGTGTCTATTTTGAGGCTACCCTTTTTGGTGTTTGTATGGAAGGAAGCCAACGGGACATCACCCACACCCAGTTTGAGTTCCATTTGCAGAACCTCAGATGCTCCCCTTTCCTTCCAAGAAACAGCCTCCCAAACATTGGCACAGAGGCCGGAGACTGTCCTCCCGGAAAGGGAGTCTTTGCAATTCCGTCTTAACTGGGACGATCCTTTGTCAATGTGGGTTGGAAGGGCAAATCTCACAGGTTGCTGACCCGGCGGAGGGCAAGCGAGAAGCGGAGAGAATGGGACTGTTCAATGACGACTTGTTTTGCAGCAACAAGTTTGCTGAAGGGTGCTGAAGGGTGCTCCCTTGATCTAAGCTTCTACCCTGTGCAGCGTGCTCCCAAGGCAGGATTCTATCAGGTGCCTGAAGGCCCCTCTCGCTCGAGAAATGGGTCGTCCACACATTGAGGTGTATATGCGCACACGCACACACACACACACACCCATATGCACCAAATAGGCCCTCTCTCACACATATGTGTTTCCACAACGCATGTCATGTTTGCAACGTGCTTACTTGTCCAGCCTTCTTGCTGGCGAGTGCGCAAACCCTACACCCAAGCTTCCCAATTCCAAAAGCACTCGCTCAGATACCAAGCCAAGAGCCAAGGAACGACCTTGGCGATGTGTGATGTATATGTGTATCATGTACAATGTATGATTATGTGTTTTATATATGTACACATGATTATATATATATAAATATCTATGTATGTACATTTATACATACACATACATACACATCAAAATACCAATGTCACATACACATGAACATTTACATAGCGCCACAGTTGCACTTTCTGTATACACGTTTTATTGATGGTATCCAATAGAACCCAGGGTACACCACCCCCTGATTTGGATTGGGGGTGTTCCATTTCAGAGCTTTTGCAGGAGCTGCACCTATACATTTTCGAGAGGTTCTACTGACAAACAAAAATCCGGGGTGAGAGGCGAAGAAGTTTCAGCAGATCGACAAGGACTGGGTGAAGATCATGATGTCTCCTGGCAGAGTGGGGTCTGTTCGAGTGGAGCCTGCAAACAGCACCTGGACGTGGCTTCCAATGGTTGGCTCAGTTGATCGGGCAAGGAACTTTGCCGTGGTTCCCCTTTGACCTGATGGGCACAAGGGTAGAAGTTCCCCTCCCCCCCCCTTCCCCCCTCCGGGGGAAACCGTTCCATCCCTGGGGGTCGAAAACACCCCGTCTTGCTGCAAAAGAGCCCCACTCACAATTGTGATGTACTGTTGCTGGGTGTCTCCAAAGTCCCGTGGCAGACCGTGTAGCATCAGATCGCAATGGGAGCCATGGGGTGGGTCATGGCCCTTGATCCTCAATGGCCTAATAGTCATTGATCTCAGGGTGCCCTCCTAATGCCCCCCCTTAAAGGGGGGGGGTTGGGGTTCGCAACATAGTGTCTGCAAGTGTCCACACAGAACACCCCCTTCTTAATCCACCAGGTTGATGAAAGGGAAAGTAGATGGCTCAATTGGGAAAGGGGCATGACTGAACCATGGGATGGTGCCAGCTTTCGCCCACCTTCATGGTCGAGCTCAGGAAGTCTGCGGACACAAAATACGTGGTGCCCTGCTGCCAGCCGCTCGGCAGCGGTCAGCGGGTCAGCGGGAGCTGGAGCGCTGTTGGTGGAGCAGCCGGGCACTTTTCAGTGTCCTAATGGGCAGGGAATTCCTTTCTGTTGTACAGCCAAGAGCTTTCTTATCCTTCAAAACAAAAATGAAGAAGAATGAAAACAGCACAGAGAAGGCTTTGATTTGTGGTTTGATTGGGATTGGACGCCCTGGCCTTGAGAATGCGAACACAATTTTCTGGGTTTGCCTCTGATTCGTGCCCTATGACCCCCTTGGAGAGGATCTCGTTTCCTGGAGTTTCCGTTTCGGCGGATCCATGTCCGCCTTTGCCTTGCCTTTTTGCAGCCCTGACCTTATCAGGCGCTCCAGGCCTGCTTTTTGTGTTGCCTTTTTTGGGTGGGTCCAGGGTCCATATCCAAGTTATCCGCCAGAAAGGTTCTCAGAACCCTTCGATCAGAATCCCTTGTCAAGAACCTTTTTGTGTGGGGGTGGCTTTGGGGGCCTTTGGCTTTCTCTCCCTTATAGGCTTTCGTGGGTGTATCTTTTGGAGCGCCCTGTAAAATTGGTGTCACCAAACTGGGCAGACGAATGGAGCAGACTCAGAAGACTCGACTTTTTTGGGCGCAAAGGCGCGCCCGAGAAAGCTCGGGGTGCCGCTCCAATCAAATTGGGGTGATGGGTTTCCTTTTCCGAGGAACGACATGCTGAAGCAGATGCTGCCTGTCCTGTCGGAGGGCCTCGAGAAGTGCCAGAAGTCCCTGGAGAGCTACCTGGAGGGCAAGCGGAACAAGTTCCCGCCCGGGTCCCAGCAAAGCGAGAAGGAACACCCATCCTCTCGCTCCCATTCCATGTTCCAGGGTTAAAAGGAGGGTGTCCATGAGAGATTGAGCGCTTCTTGGATGATTTCTTCCTTGGCAGTCGATGGGCAAGGATTCTTGGTTGTATACGGTTATTTGTAGAATCCTTGACTTGACTTGTTCATATCATTTTCCTCATTTTCTATTTCGGTATTATTATGATACACATATATATATATATTGTTTTATCTTCCATGGCGTGTCTTTCTTGCTCGTGGACAACTGTCATTGGGAGAAAGATGGGAAAGGGATGACTTTTGCAAGCGGTAGAGTGGGTAGAGAAAGACATGCTGATTTCTCCAATCGTGAACTAAAGGTCGCCTGATTGAAAGACCGCTAGCTCTAGTGACTAATGAAAGCGTTTTCAATGTTTATTCGGACTCCGTATATATTATCTCAACCCGTGCATGCAATTGAGTCTTCTCAGCACCTCAATGTTTGTTTTAGCCTCCCCTGAATTTCACCCACCTTGGAAACTCCAAACATAGTAAAACCCACAAGGGCTCCAATGCCCTCTCTGCCCTCTCTGGTTTCAAGGGCCACTGTTGCAAACCGCCTTAAATACACGTTACGCGGGCAACAAGGAACACCCAGCACTTCGGTGGTTCTGGATTCAACTTTAGGTGTCTGTCATGTTCATATTTGTGCTAGAGAAGAGACTCATTTGCAAGCAATTTGTTATTTATTGTTAGTCTTTTAGTATTCTCTTAGTTGTTTTTTTTTAACAATACCTCTTTGGTTTTACTTATGTATGGTTTAGTGCATCGCCAAATATTGAAAGGAAAGGATTCATAGGAACCACATGAAGGAACTCATATCAGACTATGAATATTTTCCCATATCCATATCTCTTTATCGCCGAGGCGATTTTACTTCACCTCGGACCCCGTGCTGTTGAAGATCCTGTCCCAAGGCAGTGACCCTGAGAGCATCCAAGAGGACTAGAGCCAGCGCGAGCGAGCCGATCGCCTGTGGGAGTGAAGGGGCGTCCTAAACGTGTAGCATCCTTGTTGAGGTTGGTGTTTCCTTTTGGTTTCCTTTTCTAGCCACAAAAGATTAGGTGTACTCTCCAACAAAGACGTACCAATCTGGGTTTCTACGGGCGGCCTTGCCGTGAGGACTTCGAGAAACTCTTCGATGCCATCAACCGGGCG
>CAUJNA010003516.1:1631774-1634274 GCA_963377175.1 Effrenium voratum | reverse complement strand
ACAGGGATTGAAATGCCCTCCTATTTGAATCATCATTTTTTTGACCCCGTCAACCCGCCAACTACTTGTTTGATTTTGTTACCCACGATTTGTTGGTGATGCTAGGGATGTTGGTCGGACATGCGGAAAGCGATGCTGGGGATGTTGACGGGCTAGTGCAAATTGCGTCAATTTCGCAAGAAAATGCTGTAAAATACGACATTTTGCTGGCCCGGACGAAAAACGGACAAAAAACAAAAAACAATCAGAAAAAGAACACATCCCAAAATAAATCCGCCCCCTTATTCCATGCTACCTTGCTTTGTTGTGTGGCTCAATGTGCCGCCTCTAGATATCAGCCTGGAAGCAAAAGACAGCAAGGCAAGATGGATAATAATTTTAGTGGGAAACATCATCGACATGTTTGGTCACTTAAACCCGCATGTATGGGGAGCAGGAATTCCGCTTGAGCCCAGGTCCACCCTTCTCCCTTGCTCCCAAAAAAGTTACTGGTGGCCATGTCCGGCCAAGGAGCGCAGTGCAAGCGCAGGGCAACATCGAAGACTGGCTTCTAGCACTGGAGGCGGGGCGTGGGTTGTCCTCCCGGGTGCGGGTGCGGGTGCGAGGACCCCGTCGCAGTGCCCTCTGCGCGAAATATGAAGCATCGATGGCGATATCCAGAGCCCATTTGGATCCAACTGGAGAAAGGGTATATAATCTTGACTTGATTTTATCCGTTGTATCTCCTCACAACCCCAACCCAATGATTTAAGCCCAACCGGGTACGTCAGGTAAGGTTAGTAACCCTTGCAAATCACCCACTGAAGGCGGACGCACAGCTTTGGTGGGTTAGCACTGAGCACCCTGTCCGGTTATTAAGTATGGCGAGCTCACTCGGCAGAGGGCGGTAAATAGTCTTGAGGTACGCCACGAATGGTTCAAAGCTTCCCCAAAGACCCGAGCATGACCTGTGAGAATTCCGTACTGCCTTGGCCCTCATTTGCCGTTATTACAGCAATCTACCCTGATTTTGCTGATTTGGTCTTGTGTACTCTTGTTAACCCTCATTTACTCTTGTTGACAGTTGTTTAATCTTTACTCTATTTACCTTTCATTTAAGCCTCGCGCCTTGCTTCGGGGTTGCCCGGAAAAGGGTATGGTATTGGGGTCCTAGTGAAAGCCGTTTGAGTCCTTCTTGCCGACGGCACAAAACACGCGCCCAGACGGAGATGCAGCGCTCCGTGCGACGCGAGTGCCGGTTCTGCTCCATGGAGTGCGGGCAGGCGGGTTGGTCGAGGGAAGGCCCAAAGACATGACGAAAAAAATGGGTTTCAGGGAATCTCATCTTCTGACGGGTATGGGTCAACATGAAGCCAGGAATTGGACTGCAGGCTAAATCGTCCTTGTTTCCAGTTACCAGCGTTCCATTTCGGGTACCAGTTTTTGACCCACAGCCATACCAAGGGAAGCCCCCTTTGAAGTGATACAGGCGTGGGGATGGGTCTCCTTGACACCACCTTTTTCTGCAAGGGGGGGGGGGGGGATTTTTGGGAAGTCACTTCAAAGGAACCGCTTGCCATAGGTGCTGAACGGCCTCACCTTGACGGAGTTCGGCAAGAAGTGCATCGCGCAGGTCTCGCTGCTGGGCGCCTTGGAGAGGATCGATCCCAGCCCATTTTTTCCACGTGGCCATGGGTCAAAACCCAATTCGTACCCCAGTCAGCCCCCAGTGAACATCCCAATCCAACCACTAAAATAGGTTCTAAAATGGGTGGTGAATTCACCTATCCCAAAATGGGATCCCAGAACGGTTTTGAACCATGGCCATGTCTTTTTGGACCGCTAGCAAGTCTTTGTTGGAGGGCTTGGCTGTTTCCCTGGCTTGTTGGCTGGCAAGCCAATACAGTTTTGTGTCTTTTCTTCAGGGTACCCGTTTTCAGCTTCATCAGCATGCTTGGTTGCCCTCGATTTGAACCCCAGATCCCGGCATGTTTTGCCCAGGAACCTCACCCGGAAACACAAACACGACCGAGGGAAACCGAAGGCTTTTCTTCCTCAGGGCGTGTTTCCAACCCACTTGCTTTTTAACCTGCTCACCTCGTGGTGTTTGGGCCCCAAGGTACAACACCTTCATTTTACGTGGCCGGTTTTTACCTTTGTGGTTGGGCCAAGCGGACATTTCCCATGCCAACCCAGCGCGGAGAGTAGCCGGGTCCTCGCGGGTCGCGAGGCATCCAGCTGATCTGGACCTCGGACTTCCAGGACGCGCTGACGCGCATGGCCAGGGACAAGGACAAGGCCGTGATGGGCGCCGCCAACAAGCGCCTTGGAAGCAGAAACGGAGAGTATTTGAGCCCCGCAGGTCGGGGAGGGGGGAAGGGGAGGGAGGGGGAGGGAGGGGCGAGGGAGTCCCTCAACTTTCTCCTTTTCCCAAAGTGGCAGGACCCCGCGGACCCGAAGAAGGAGATGTTCTTTTTTTGTTCTTTTGCATTTCTTCGGGGAAAAACCGAAAGGGCATGAA